>JAJJMC010023371.1:0-10713 GCA_023531435.1 Papaver californicum
CCTTAGCTTTCGAACCACTTTGTTGCTTATTACCTTTCTGTGACAGCTGAACCATCTCTTGTTACACTTATAAACGTTTCTGTTCAGCTGTTACACCATTATTCAACCTTGTAATCAATATTTTGAGCAATGAAAAGATCTTTTGAGCAAGTTTTCTCCACCATGAGATAAGTTTCTTTACTGGGATGATGGAGGAGGTTTTTCTCTCAATTTTATGTGGCAAGTCTATTTTATTTGATTTATTTATAATTCTTTATCTATTAAATTGCATAGTTTCGAAATAGAAAAAAAGGTTTTCATTCAGTAGTGGTGTTTTTGTTTGATGGATCATGCTGGGTTGACGACCATTGATGTTCCATGCTTATGATTTACCTCTGCTTGTTTGCATAAAAACCTATTTTGGCAATATCTGAGCTTTATTTATTTAAAAAGAATTACATGATTAATCACATAGTTGTGGGAAATAACTGAATCCTGATTCCTGGTTTTCTCCATATTTTCTAAAAAATCTCTAGTTTTATTTAACTAGATTAAGTTTATTATTTTCTAAAATCATTACCTTCACAAGTTCGAGAATCGAACACTTTTTACCACTATTCTAAAACACATCAATTTTTGGCGCCGCCGACGCGGACTTGTTTTTAGGTTTTTATTTTAGATTTTTAATTTTAGATTAGTTTAGTTTATTCTCAGTATTATTTTTAGTTATTATTTGTTCTTTTTTACGTTCTTTTGGTATTTTTCTATTTGCTACAGGTTAAATTTTGGAGCGAAAAACGAGTAAACCGAAGTTTTGGAATTACAGCTAAAAGACTTGGAGTTAAAGGAAAAAGCCTAAAGCACGAAAAAGAAGATCAAGATTTTATTTTTATTTTATTAAATTTGTTTAGAAAATTGTTTTAAGGTTTATTTTGGTTATTTTGTAATTTTCGGACACTTTTTGGACATTTTTGGACATTTTATTATTTTTAAACCCTATGGAAGGGTAGTTTCAAATATCAAACTGTGTGCAGGGAAGGACGACAATTACGATATTGTCTCGGTCCCTCGGGTTCGCACACTATTGAAAAGGATATTAGTGGCCCGAGTCGACTTCAACGGTTCATCGCTCGTCTGGTACGGGAGGTAAACTTCGACCAACCCACGAATCTCCTGTCAGTGGGTTTTCTGGACGCCTTTGTATGCATATATGCCGAGGACTGAATACGGACTTTAATTTTTGCATAGTAAAGGGCAAGGCCTGGCCATATAAGATAAGGTTTCGGATTTCATCACCGTCTCCTTCTTGCCCGCCTTAGGAAAATGAAACCTACGCGAACCTACGCCTAAAATCTTGACTAGAAAGAGACCTATAGGGTATCGAGCTTATTGGAAAATCGTTCAAAAGGACTGTACTGGTTACTTTATTAGTCTAACTCGAAGTTCAGGAAGATTATTTTAAGTTGATTAGAGCCGCCTTGTAACCTAGGGAAAAGTGCCAAAGAGACAGGATTATCAAAGCTCCTTATAGCTTATCCTGTTTCTCTTCGACTTAATCTAATTCAGATCGTTCTAAGAGGTTTGCTAAAATTATAACCAGTTGCTTTTTGAAAGAATAGAAGCTGATCTAGAAACAATCTAAGTGGAACCATCATGCTTTTAGTTTGCTAGATTTAGGTTTGATTTGGTTGAGTGATGTGATTTGGGATTATCCAATATAATAACCGCAATCGCACGGCGTCTAACTAGTAGACAACGGCAAGTACGGGTCGAACCCACAGAGAGCGGGGAAATAATGCAATTAATATCTCTAATAAACTAACCAAGAGGAATATTTTTGTGATTTTTATATTAATAAATAAAATAATAAACTAATTAAACTAATAAAATGTGACCGAGTAGAGAGAGTCGGTAACCAGGGTTTTCAATATTCACCACTATTTCTATTTAATTACTGAAGTGAAACATAACTCATGAATATTTAGAGTCGTAAATATCACTGGGACGCCCTAAACATGGTGCATCAAAAGGCCCTAGTCTCAAGCATACACCATAAAATTGCGTTAGCGAGAAAATTGTACGAAACTAATAATAGGTCCACAAATAATATCTGGCTATTCTAAGCATACCCCATCAAAGGATTTAACCCAAGCATGAAATATCAAATAAGTAGACAAATATATTTGCAACAAGTAGATTTTCAAAACAACAACTGTATACCAGAAGCATGGAACATCAAGAACCTAGGTCAAGCATGTACCACCAAACGACATCACAATTGTTTCATGAAATTTAATAAATCAAAATCATGAAATTAATATATTCAAATCATAATAGTCTATTACCTAATAATTCAATTTAATTGGTCTAGTACCAAAAGTGGTTTCAACATAGAACTCTAGTTACAAATTAATTAGCTAGACATGGAGATGGGTTTCTTAAAACCCATAAAAATAATTAAAGAGAAGAAGAATTAAACCCAATAATATAGATTGTACAGCAGAATTCCGTTCGAGTTGTACAACAGTCGTTCACTTCCTCTCTTCGTCTGCTGTTCCTTCTCGTCTCTCCTCCGAAGAGTGTACAGGAGTCGAATCCCCAAAATCTCTCTTCCGCCGCCAAACAAAAGAACCAACCTCCAGCGCTAGGTTTTTTTAACCTCTTTTTATAGCTAAATCCATTCACAATCACGTGGCTACTTTCCTAAGTCAACAACACCTTTTTTTTAGCCTGCACCCTAACCTAGCATGTACTTGTTCAACCATCTCAATCAATTAACCTAGCCTCTAGTAGCCATCTCACTGACGCCTCCCATCAAACCAAGCCTCCACCGTGCCATCACCACCTGCCTAAGCCAACACCTAGTCTTCTCACTTCTCTCTTGTCTCTCATCTAGCCTCTCTCCCAAACCGTACTGCCAAACTAGCCTAAGCTTACTTCCTCACGTGAATTGTCAACAGACTTTTTCCTTCTCTAGCCTGCAAACCTACTCCTTCTAGCCTTACACCTTGTCTCACCAAACCGAGAGCTCCATCAGTCTTCTCTATCCGTACTTAGCTAGCTACCAACTGACGCCTTATTTAACCGAGCTTTCCTCTTTCTGTTTTGTTGTCAGAACGTTCACAGGATTTGTCCCTTCTTTACTTTTATTTGCTCACGTCCAACAGCTATTCGGTCCTCCGATCCATAGTACGCCCAGCAAAGGAAGACATAGTAGCATATGAGATGTAACATGAATTGATTTAGTCATGTTCCTTTTGCAACTAGTATTTTATGTGAACCACCTAATAAAATAATAAAATAGTAAATTAATATAATCATAAGTACTATTAAATATAGATTAGGCGATAAAAATGTATAAATTAAGCTCCTATGATTGAGTCAGGGCACGATTGTGTTTGATTAATTGCTTGTTAGGATTTAATTTTTGCATGCCAAGAACGCCCTTTAGGCGAACTTGGGATAGAGACCCTCAAGGTAGGTTAATTAGTGGAAGACTGGTAGTTCACCTTAACCTTGAGAAGCCAACTGAGAGTGAACTAGTCACTCCCGAGACCGTATCAGCAATGACATCTCTGAAGGATTTGTTGAATCCGACCCGGACCTCACGTCCATCTTGCATCAAGTTAGATGCTACTGAAGCAAGCTACGAACTGAAACCTGGAATCATACAGATGCTTCCATTATTCTTAGGAAAAGAAAACGAAAATCCCTATTTTCATGTTAGGGAATTCGAGGAAATATGTAGCACAATCAGGATTAGAGACTTGAATGACGAGTCTATTAAACTTAGATTATTTCCCTTTTCACTAAGAGATAAAGCCAAGTCGTGGCTGTATAGCTTGGCTCCTAAGTCGATTGAAACCTATGCCCAACTTACTTCAGCTTTTATTCAGAAATTCTTCCTTAGGAACAAAATCTCCTCAGTTAGGCAGAAAATTTGCATATTTTCTCAACAAGAGGGAGAGTCTCTATATGTTTATGTAGAAAGGTTCAATGACTTATTGTCCCAATGCCCATACCACGGTATAAAAGAGTTAAGGCTAGTTCAGATCCTCTATGATGGTTTGGATTATGCATCTGTAACCTTGGTTGATTCTTTGTCGACTGGAGGGTTCGGCAGTAAGACTCCTGCTGAGGCGATGAAATTTCTAAGTGACATCGCCGAGAAAACCCAGCAGTGGGAGAGCATTAAGGAGCCAAGAAGAACAATTCTTCTAGGAAGAGGAAATGTTAATAGGGTAGAAGGATCTTTTGATTCAAAGTCCCAAATAGAAGCCTTATCTAGAAGGCTAGAACTGGTCGAAATGAATCAAGCTAGTAGTTCAGAGCCCAACCAATTCGAAGAGCAGGCTCTTGCTCTTTATAATAACACTAGATTTGATAACCAGAGAGAAGTTCGACCCATATTCGGAATCTTATAACCCTGGCTGGAGAAACCACCCGAACCTTTCCTAGTAGAAAGGCCAGGCTCAAGGTCAGTTTAGTAATGCTAAAGGTCCTCCAGGCTTCAGTTATAAGAATTCGGCTGGTCCAACTCAGCCCAGCAATGACGAAAGAATGAGCAGAGATTCCGTACCTTAGAAAAAGCTATTTCTAGTTTACAAACCTCAGTTAGTGACATTGCTGCGGCTCTGAGAGAGAGAGAACCTTGTAGGTTCCCTAGTCAACCCCAACCCAATTCTTGAGGAGTCAATGAAATATCGACTGGTGAGAAATCATCCAGTCATGTGAATGCAATTAGTACCCTTATGAATGGTAAGGTAGTGGATAACAAGGTAACTAGGCATGATAGTGAACAAACTGTAGTTCACCCTGACCCAATAGTTGAAGAGACTGATAAAGCCTCTTAAGAGCCTGAGGCAACCCTTCAGAGAACCGATTTTATGCCTAGAGCCCCATTCCCAAGGTTGTTAGCACCTACTAGGAAGGAATCCAATTTTAATGAAATAATGGAAGTGTTTAAGCAGGTCACTATCAACCTTCCATTATTAGATGCAATTAGGCAGATTCCCCTATATGCCAAGTTCCTGAAGGACTTGTGCATGCGAAAGCGAAAGCATAGTGTGCATAAGAAGGCCTTTATAGCTAGTCACGTAAGTTCCATTTTGCAGAATAGTACAACAATTAAGTACAAAGACCCAGGTTCCCAAACCATAGCTTGCACAATAGGAAACTACCGGGTAGAAAGAGCCTTACTCGATTTAGGAGCCAGTGTGAACTTACTGCCGTACCATGTGTACCTCCAGCTAGGACTAGGCGATTTCAAACCGACTCAGATGACTTTGCAGTTAGCTGATAGGTCTGTGAAAATTCCTCGTGGTGTCATAGAAGATTTTTTGATTGAGGTGGATAAATTTATTTATCCAGTGGACTTTGTTGTGCTTGATACCAAACCCGTGCCTGATCCAGAAAATCAGATACCGGTTATACTAGGTCGCCCGTTCTTAGCAACATCTAATGCGATCATTAACTGTCGTAACGGTGTAATGAACTTGTCTTTTGGTAACATGACTATTGAGCTGAATATCTTCAACATTAGTAATCAACCACTAGAGTTAGATGATCCCAACTTAGAAACCGTCAACATGATAGAAACCCTAGTTCAGGAGTCATTACCAAACACTTTGATAGAAGACCTGTTAGAGAAATGTCTAGCCCACTTTGGATTAGATTTTGATGATAGGGAAATTAATGAGTTGAATGCCTTGCTAGATTCAGTACCCCTGTTAGACACTAGCAATAGGTGGACACCTAGGTTCGAACACTTACCAGTCCCTAAGTCAACCCTAGTTCCCTCCCTAGAAGAACCTCCAAAATTGGACCTTAAGCAGCTACCAGATACCCTGAAATATGTGTACTTAGGCCCATCAGAGACCTTACCTGTGATTGTAGCTTCAGATTTGGATAGTGACCAGGAGAATAGGCTAGTAACCGTGCTTCAGGACAATAAGAAAGCCTTAGGATGGACCATAACAGACATTAGGGGAATTAGACCAACAGTTTGTATGCACCAGATCCATTTAGAAGAGGAGTCCAAATCGTCTAGGGAGATGCAGTGTAGGCTCAACCCAAACATGAAGGAGGTAGTTCGAACAGAAGTGCTTAAGTTGCTAGATGCGGGTATTATTTACCCAATTTCAGAGAGTATGTGGGTCAGCCCAGTTCAGGTTGTCCCTAAGAAGTCAGGTATCACTGTAGTCAAGAATGAGGATAATGAATTAATCCAAACCCGAGTGACCACGGGTTGGCGTGTTTGTATAGAATATAGGAAATTGAACAAGGCCACAAGGAAGGATCACTTTCCCCTTCCTTTTATTGACCAAATGCTAGAAAGATTAGCTGGATGGCTACTCTGGTTATCATCAGATTGTTATTGACCCGAAAGACCAGGAGAAAACCACTTTCACCGGCCCCTTTGGCACTTTTGCATATAGGCGCATGCCCTTTGGGTTATGCAATGCACCAGCCATATTTCAGCGGTGTATGATGAGCATATTCTCTGACATGGTGGAACGGTTTCTAGAGGTCTTTATGGATGATTTTTCTGTGTTTGGTTCTTCATTTGATGAGTGCTTGCATCATTTGTCGCTAGTGTTAGCTAGGTGTAAGGAAAAGAATTTAGTACTCAATTGGGAGAAATGTCACTTTATGGTTAGGTCAGGAATAGTTCTAGGGCACATAGTCTCTGCCAAGGGCATAGAAGTAGACAAAGCCAAAGTAGACATTATCAAGACTCTACAGGTTCCTAGAACCGTCAAAGACATTAGGTCTTTCCTAGGGCATGCAGGATTTTATCGTAGATTCATCAAGAATTTTAGTCTGATTGCTAGACCTCTTTGCAACTTACTTGCAAAAGATACCAAGTTTACCTTTGATAATGACTGTTTAGGAGCTTTTGAGAAGCTCAAGACCCTACTTACTACTGCACCTATAGTTCAGGCACCTGATTGGACTCAGCCGTTTGAGATCATGTGTGACGCATCAGACTATGTCATAGGCGTAGTCTTAGGACAGAGGATAGACAAACTACTACATGTGATCTATTATGCTAGCAAAACCCTGAATGATGCCCAGTTGAACTACACCACCACAGAGAAGGAATTGTTAGCCATAGTGTTCGCCCTAGATAAATTTAGGTCTTATCTCTTAGGATCTAAGGTTATAGTCTTCACAGACCATGCTGCCCTGAAGTACCTTCTGTCTAAGAAGGACTCGAAACCTAGACTGATAAGATGGATCCTGTTGTTGCAGGAATTTAAGTTAGAAATTAGGGATAAGAAGGGTGCAGAGAATGTAGTGGCCGATCACTTTTCTAGGCTAGTCTTAGATACTCCAGACGATTCCCCTCCTGTGAGGGATAGTTTTCCTGATAAACAACTCTTTGTTGTTTCTGAGTCACCTTGGTATGCGCACATAGTGAACTATCTTGCTACTGGTCAAATACCCCAACACTGGGGTAGACAAGATCGTTCTAGGTTTTTAGCTGAGGTGAAACACTTCTTTTGGGATGATCCTTACTTGTTTAAGTATTGTCCAGACCAAATTATTCGGAGATGTATACCTGAGACTGAACAGAGTCTTTAATATTATCTCCTTTTGTCATAATCAGGCTTGTGGAGGTCACTTTAGTGCCAAGAAGACCGCTGCTAAGATATTGCAGTGTGGATTCTACTGGCCATCACTGTTTAAAGACTCCCGCAGCCACTGTGTTTCTTGTGACCGGTGTCAGAAGCTAGGAACCGTGACCCGTAGAAACATGATGCCCCTGAACCCGATTTTGATTATTGAGGTCTTTGATGTATGGGGTATTGATTTTATGGGTCCCTTTCCTAGTTCTCTAGGTAATCTCTATATCCTTGTTGCTGTATACTACGTGTCTAAATGGGTAGAGGAGGTGTCGTGTAAAACTAATGACCATAGGGTAGTGGTCCGATTTTTGAATGATAATATTTTTGCACGTTTTGGTACACCTAGGGCTATAATTAGTGATGGTGGGTCACATTTTTGTAATAAACCGTTTAGGCTTCTGATGAAGAAATATGGTATTACTCACAAGGTGACCACCCCTTATCACCCCCAGACTAGTGGTCAGGTAGAGGTTTCCAATAGGGAAATAAAACGTATTCTAGAAAAGACAGTCAACCCAAATAGGAAAGACTGGTCAGTAAGGCTCACTGATGCCTTATGGGCTTATCGTACTGCTTTTAAAACCCCAATAGGAATGTCCCCCTACCGTTTTGTTTTTGGAAAGGCGTTCCACTTGCCTGTTGAGTTAGAACATAGAGCATATTGGGCTGTGAAACAGCTAAATTATTCACTTGACAAGGCAGGTGGTCATAGGAAACTCCAGCTCAATGAGTTGAGTAAATTATGATTGATGCTTATGATAGTGCTAGGGAGTATAAGAACAAAATGAAACTCGTGCATGATAGGAATATTTTACGAAAGTCATTTTCTCCAGGTCAAAAAGTTCTTCTGTATGACACACGGTTACATCTGTTCCCCGGGAAGTTACGCTCTCGGTGGAAAGGTCCATATGTGGTTCGCACTGTCTTTCCTCATGGAGCTATTGAGATTAAGACTCAGGATGGTGGAAACATCACCAAAGTCAACGGTCAACGACTGAAACCGTTTTTAGAGTCTAACCCTACAGGTAATATTGAGGAGGTCCCTCTGGAGGACCCAGCGTTCTCTGATTGACCATCAGCGCCGTTGTTGTATGTATGTATTAGATTGTTAGGATTTTTCAGCTTTATTTTTCTCTTTAGAAGGATTGCTACGCTTCGTTCAGGTATTATCTTTCTGACTTCCCTACTTTTACTCTTTTGGTACTTTTCTTTACTTAGAAACATTGAGGACACTTTTTAGTTTAAGTTTGGGGGGGAGACTTTTTAGGAATAATAAAATTTGGAATTTAGCAGCTTGTGAACAATTCAGGGTGATACTAACCACTCTAGGTAGATGGAAACTTAGCTCTTTTTCTATAGGAATTGGTGTACCCAGCTAAATGGTCTATTCATAAAAGGACAGAGTTCAGGTGTTAGAAATAACATGATAGTTGTCACCACATCTCGGAGTCTATCACTATGATATCACTTTCTGTTTTTACTTTTGCAAATTTGTGTTTCTCTAAGTGATTTGGTGGGGCCCAGTATCAAATTGTTATCGGCGTCGGGATGAAATAGAGTGTTTTGAGATCAAGCCCCATTATTATGAACAAAAAATATTAGAAAAAAAAAGAAAAAAAATAAAAATAAAAAATAAATAAATATATATATTGGAAAAAAAAGCGAGAAAAAAAAAAGAAAAAAATATAGAAAAAAAAAGAAGTAAAGAAAAAAAAAGTATTATTAACTCTGTGTTTGGGTTTTCCCTGTCTTCGTCGCCTAAGCAAGCGTGGAATGCAGGATCCATGGGAACTCGAGTATAGACCAGTTGAATTTATAGTAGTATTATATTTAAAAACAGTGGGTGCGGATCTCGATTTCATTAGGTTTCATCCTGGCAATGACCTTCAGACAGATATGGGAAACACAGTTCACCTTAGTCAACATGTGCAACCTTCATATTCTCCATGTTCATCTTCTAAATCTCTTCATGTGGTTGAACTGTGATAGATTCTGGGTTTTATGGATTAAACGATTATCTGAGTAGAGCTGTTGTCATATATGAATTTAGTATGCTTGAGTAAATCACTCGTGTACAGTAATTGGACTCATATAGGGTAATGCCTATAGCCGAAGAATTGAGTAAGCCAACTAAATAGTTTGTTTAGTGTCTATCCTAAATTTTTCACGAGTCGCTAAAATCTGGAGTAAAGGTTTTGTGGGTATACCTCTTGTAAACCCTCACGAGACTATAACTCGTCCACTAGGAACACCTAGGGGTTTAAAGGCTTATTACATATGCTAAATGTAGTCGCGATTCCTGCGAAAGTGAGTTAGGATTTTTATTTTCTAGATTAGATTTGCTCGAGGACTAGCAAATAATAAGTTTGGGGGTATTTGATAGACACATTTTTGTGTCCGATTTAATCTCAATTTTATATTTTGTTGGTATTTTATTTTTGTACTTATTATGGTTTTTATTGCTTTTTAGGTATTTTTGGAGAATTGTTAAAGGAACCTTCACATTGGATTAAGGCACCCCAATTGATTTATAAAGGCACCCAAGGATTAATGCACCCAAAATTCAAATTGAAAATTTGGGCGGGAAGAAGAATTTCTATTTTTCATGCAGCGTGAAATAGGAAATTGGGTTGAAATTTGGAAACTTGCATCTTCTTTGGAAATTTCCTAAACTAAGAAGTTAGAATTGTTGGTAAAGAACTATAAAGAGAAAGAGATCAAAGTGATTCCCCATTTAACAATCAAGAATTAAAATCAGGAAAGAAAATCAAGTTTTTTTGAAAAATTCTAATGGTGATCAAAGAAGAATTGAAGGAAGTTTTTAAAGTGATTTGAGGATTGGGATAGTATAAATAGAGGTTATGATCAATTGGTTTGGGGGAGAGAGGATTGAGGAAGTTTGAATCGAAGCAAAGAAGTGATTCAGTCAAATTCCGGCCAACTCCCGTCACCGCCGACAACCTGCTGCTGCTCCGGTCACCGTGTTCTTCATCTACCATCGCCTGAGAAAACAACACAACAACGTTCACAAGTGTTGCTGATTCAAGCTCCTGTTGCCTTAGCTTTCGAACCACTTTGTTGCTTATTACCTTTCTGTGACAGC
>JAJJMC010023376.1:2500-10000 GCA_023531435.1 Papaver californicum
GATAGCTCAAAAGCTCGAGGGAATGATTGGATAATTTATTTATCTTAATTCTATCTGGTTGAGACCACAAGAAAAAATGACATTGCCATAAATTTACAAGATTACATTTCCATTTTTTCATCAAAAGAGGACTTCCCTTTGAAGCCAGAATGGATTTTCCTTGATATCTGACATAATGCATAAAAGGATCCTTGAAGAACCATAGGAAGGTCTGAAAATAATTACTAAACACTACTACAGGATGCTCCATTTTTCCATAGAAATTTATTCGCTCAAGAAGGATTCTAAAAGATGTTGATCGTAAACGAAAAGATTGTTTACGGAGAAAAAAGAATATGGATTCGCATTCATATACATGAGAATTATATAGGAAGAAGAAAAAGCGTTGATTCCCCTTTGAAAAAAAGGAAATTTCTTTTTTTTTAGTAATAAGACTATAGCAATTACGATACTCATGGAGAAAGAATCGCAATAAATGCAAAGAGGGGACATCTTGTATCCAAGAGCGTAGGATTCGAACCAAGATTTCCAGATGGACAGGGTAGGGTATTAGTATATCTGACACATGAGTTAAATGTGATAATTTATCCTCTAAAAAAGGAAATATTGAATGAATTGATCGTAAATTTTGAGATTTTCTATCCTTTCCTTCTAGAAAAGATACTAATCGTAGTGAAAATGGAATTTCTACTATGACTGCAAGCCCCTCGGATATCATTTGATAATAAACATTTGGGTTGTGCGCAACAAAATTTTTTTGTTTAGAAACATTTGTCGAACTCAAAAAAGGAAAATGTTTCTGTTGATACATTTGAGTAATTAAACGTTTCACAAGCAGTGAACTGGATTTATTATCATAACCTACATTTTTCACGGATTCATAAAGAATTGATCCATTTAAACCATGATCATGAGCAAGTGCATAAATATACTCCTGAAATAGAAGTGGATATAGGAAGTCTTGTTGCCGAGATCTATCTATTTTGGAATATGCTTCTAATTCCTTCATTTGAAATTCGATTTGAAACAAAGGCAAAGGATTTCTTGGGTTCACAAATGATACATAGTGCGATACAGTCAAAACAAGGTATATAGTAATAAAAGACTAGACACCTCGGATACAGATAGGCTAATCAACGGATCCTCCCTTTTTTAATCCAATTGATAATGGTTAGAAATCCTTTATTTTTGCAACCCGATCGCTCTTTTGATTTTGGAAAAAATGAATCTTTATCAATATACCCCTTCTTCTACACATTCGTCTCCCCTCCATACTATAATGAAGATATAGTGAATAGTTAGGATTTATAAAAAAATAGATAATCCACTTATAGGAGAACCTTTTACCGCGTTAGGCACTAATATATTTTTAACGTATAATTAGATCGGGTAATCATTCAAATTAAGAACAAAAGCCCGTTGCTTTTTATTTACCTATAATTGGAGCCGTATGGCTCTATCCATTTATTCACTCGACCCATCCGTGAATTTCTTTTGTCACGCTCCAAGAATTCAAACAATATTTTGTACCGATCTGGTAAGGATGAAGAATTCTCAGAGTTTTGCATTGATACGACATGCTATTTTTTCCATTCATTCCCTTTCAGGATCAGTCGTGGTCTTACAAACTTTACCAATGGTATGGACGAATCCGTTGCTTCATCCAAATGTGTAAAAGAATCTAGCCGCACTTAAAAGCCGAGTACTCTACCGTTGAGTTAGCAACCCAAATAATGTAATTATGGTGTGTAGATATGATCGAAATAAAAAAAGAAATAGATTAGATTGAACGGCCACATCAAAGGATTAAACTAGCAACAAATCGACAAAAGGTTTTTAGGACCGATTCGGAATATAAAAATGAACAAATCATATGAAAATAGAAGAAATTCCCAGATAAAAAAAGAGAGATTCTCCTTTATTTGTCTATTTTTTCATAAAAAAGGGTCCTCTTGTGTTACAGCAAATCTAACGAGCACTTTTTTTGAAGTAAAAAACAAAACTTATGGGACGTGGATAAATAGATCCATTTATCCACGATCCAATTATATTTGTTCAATACACTATTGTCAATATGAACGTTGAAAACATAAAGAAAAAAAGACAAAACCCGAATATAACAAAAGGGACAATAAGCAAGCTTAACCCCCTTTTCTTGGTGTCATCCTAACAAAAACCAAACCATATCAAGAAAAAATATTTCATTATTTCGAGAATCGATAATATTCGAGAATCGATAATATGGGATTATATGAAAGCAATCTAATAGTAAATTCGTATAAATAGAACAAAAAAAAAAGAGTGAAAAAAGAAGAAATTCCAGGAAGTTCACATTATGGAACCCTCACTTTCTTTATCTTTGTTCATTATTTAAAGTTCGTTTGATTACCGGGAAGAAGTTCCTTAAACACCTCTGCCTTCTTTGAAATATCATGAACGGTTCCTGTGGGTTGAGCGCCTTTTTCAAGGAAATAGAGAATAGCGGGAACGTTTGAATAAGTTTGATTCTTTATCGGATCGTAAAAACCCACTTTTCGAAGATCTCTTCCTTCTCTTCGGGATCGAACATCAATTGCAACGATTCGATAGATGGCTCATTGGGATAGATGTAGATGAACAACGCCCCCCCTAGAAACGTATAGGAGGTTTTCTCCTCGTACGGCTCGAGAAAGAATGATTTGAATTTATGTATATAGTTCCAAATAGATTGAGAAAATAATAAAATCCATTAGACTTTTTTTGAATTCCTTTTTTTCTTCCTTCCCGCAGAAAAGAAAAAACATTCGTACTCATAACTCAAGTTGTATAATTATCAAAGAGCTCAAAGGAAAATCCTTAAGCTTAGGCATTTTATTTATTGAGCTGTCTCTAACCCCCTTGCTTTGTCTTGTTTAGAGTCCATTTTTTATTCCTCGCCCTGACCGAACCTATTGTTGAGACAACAGAAAATGGTGTTTTCTTGTTCCGGGATCCTTTATCGTTGCTTTGAATCATTGGGTTTAGACATTACTTCGGTGATATTTAATCTTTCAAAACGGCAGCAACATACCTTTTGTGATTTCTTTCTATCGAAGAATCAGATGAAGGATTGATTCCCATGCGATACACTTTTGTTTTGATCAAAATAGTTTCGTTTTTTGACAATTCCAAGAAAAGAATTTCCTTTTTTTGAAACGTTTGCTCGAATTGGATCCTTTCTATTTCTATATTGAAGATATACTTACGAAGTTGTTCCGACTTATTGATTGACACTAACCCTAGACCCTTGCCCCTGAGAAATGAATCAATACTTTCTACTCGAGCTCCATCATGTACTATTTACAACCCAGCAAAAAGGGATTGTTCTAGTGGAACAGAACAAACTATGTCGAGCCAAGAGCACCTTCATTCCTATATAAAATGGTGGATGTAAGAATCCACAACCGATCATGTCCTTCAAGTCGCACGTTGCTTTCTACCACATCGTTTTAAACGAAGTTTTACCATAACTTTCCTCTAGTTTGGAGCCGGTATGGAATTGATTCAATATGGAATCATGAATAGTCATTAGTTCAATCGGTACATAGTAATCTATACTTTCATACTTTCTTTTTCTATATGGAAAGGTCCTTTTTTCTGGAGAAGTCTCCGCAAAGGATTCAATTTAATTAACCCTATCTTTTATTCTATGAGCAAAAGAATTAATAAAGAAAATGAAGAAAAAAACGCTTTTCTTTAATCTGCATCTTCAACAGAACAGATTGTTCAAGACCATCAATCATGAAAGATTCAACCTTTCTCGAACAACTAAGCTAAAAACAAAACACCTAACTAAAAAAAAGAAGGGTCTTTCATTATATTTCTAATACCGGAACAAAATGAATATTAAGTATTAACCAAAGAAACGAGTCCAATGAACTGGAAAGGCCAGAAATGAGTTGATAGAATTAAAGTTAACAAATCTCACATCTCTTCGAGAACCAAAGATTGATAAAACATCATGAAAAGCGTTTCGTTTTTCAAATTTTCTATTTCAATAGAATTTTGATTATTTGATCGTGAAATCAATTAAAGGATTTAGTAATCAGATCATAGCCTGTAGTTAAAAAGGTTTAATAGATATCTCATTTCCGACTCAATCACCCATCTATTTTGAATGAATCATTATCTCGGTGATGGAATGAAAATTCAATTAGTCCCAAGAGCCCCTTCTTGTTTAGTTTAGACTTCCAAGATCCACAGAGAATTAATAACTAATAACTGGACTCCACTATTTACTTTAGTGATAGGGGGGTAAGGTAGAGCTTTTTCGCATTTTCACTTTGAATGCGTTCTTTTTTTTTTTATGGATATAGACCATAAAGTCTTTCTAAGCAACTAGGAATATCGATGGAACAGGCAGACGCGGAAGAGCCCATCTCATTTTTGAATTCAACTATTGAGCTATTTCCTGGCCAGGTAGGATAGGAAATAGATCTCGCTCTATCGGCATGTCATTTGCCCTGGGTTGTTTTGCGAGAAAAAGGGTAAGATATGATTCAGAAAAGAATCAGTAGAACTCAGAAAAAAAGATTCGATTTTATTCAACATTACACTTTGAACCTAATTGGACTGCTCTGGGACGGAAGGATTCGAACCTCCGAGTCGCGGGACCAAAACCCGTTGCCTTACCGCTTGGCCACGCCCCATTTATATTTATATTTGACACCAATAAACACTAATATCCGTATTGTTTATTCGTCAATTCCCACCCAAATCTCTATGGAATAGAGTAGATTGTTGCTAGGATTTAATGCATATAGTTGTAGAATTTAACTTAATTTATTGATCATTACATAGAATTCAATTAAGATATTGTATGAAAGTATGACTCCTTCTGTTCTCGGTTGAGAATTGAAGGATTTGTGATTGAGCAAGTAAAAAAAAAGAAGAATTTGAATCTACCTTACTTTCTTCCTTTTTTTCCTTAATATCAATGACTCAATCAAAATACAATTATCTCCAAGAAGGAAATGTTTGTTATGCTTAATATCTTTAGTTTGATCTGTATCTGTCTTAATTCTGCCCTTCATTCGAGTAGTTTTTTCTTCGCCAAATTGCCCGAGGCTTATGCTTTTTTTAATCCAATTGTAGATGTTATGCCAGTAATACCTGTGCTCTTTCTTCTCTTAGCCCTTGTTTGGCAAGCTGCTGTAAGTTTTCGATGATATTTTTTTACTACTGTCCTACAAACATGTATGATTTTTTGATAAAAAAAGAGTCTAACAATTAATAAGATCAGCTAAGTCTTATATTCTGAACCCTCGATCCAAACATTTGAATTCTTGGATAATTGCGAGAAATCTTGATCACCTCCCCAACTTGACCTTCTACTTCAAGGGCCCTATTCAATTTAGGGTCCCCCACAATATAATATAGAATTGTGTCATAAAAAAGCGTTTCCGTAACGAAAGAATCTTATTACAAACGAATTTCGAAAAATTACTTTCTTTTCGAGAAACTACTTCGTTTCTTGGTGTAAAAAGAGGATATGTGGTATAAAAAAGGATAGTCTATTCCCTTTTTTTACAAAAATGATCTTGGAGATTGTGTAATGCTTACTCTCAAACTCTTTGTTTACACAGTAGTGATATTCTTTGTTTCTCTTTTTATCTTCGGATTCCTATCTAATGATCCAGGACGTAATCCTGGACGTGAGGAATAAAAAAGAGGAAAAAGCTTTTTTCTTGCTTGTTGGTTTATTCATTTTCTTTTTTTTTTTATTCCAGACATTTAACTATGAGAAAATAAGATAAAATGCAATGAAAAGGTCTCGATCTTTTTTTGAATGCAAAAAAAAGAAAGTCATCGGAGGAAACGGAAAGAGAGGGATTCGAACCCTCGGTACAAATAAATCGTACAACGGATTAGCAATCCGCCGCTTTAGTCCACTCAGCCATCTCTCCAAATTGAAAAAATTACTATGTTACGGTTACGCTTGAAGCCAAAAAGTCTTTATTTTTTCTTTCACTTTATTCTATAGATAGATAAGATAGATACAAATTGGATTAGCAATCCAACTCGAATTTCATTTCGATAATGGGTATATCTTCCATAGAAAGAAAAAAAATATCCCCCCTTTTTTAGCCGAAAGCTCCTTTTATTCCCCGGCCTGGTCAGTACCTAGCCGGGCCATTTCTTACTTTATTCCAACGCAATGAATGATGGATCAACTCATTTCTCTGATTTGAAAACAAAAATACTTGTTATTGAAACAACAACGACAGGAACACGTAAGACTATTTCCAATCTTATGGTATAGGATAGAAGTGTCTTTGCTTTTTTTATCAATTTGGAAAAAGAGGGACCTATCCTATTTCTTAATATTATAACTCTAATTTCGTTATTTCTTCAAGGGCAGTCTTTATTTGAAGACTTGAGTTGAGTCCATAAAAAAGACTCCGGGTTTTTATACTAGATCCAGTTGATTGGCTCGAATTCCTAAAATTTACCGGCGGAATATGAATAAAATAAATAGGGAAAGGGTATTTTCAAAAAATGAAAGAGTCAAACTTTCTCTCTTTTTTGAGAAAATTTTGTATTTTCTTCTAAAGGATTGGAGGGTTGAAAAAACGGAGCTACGGATTCTTACACAATTTTTTGTGACTTCAGTGGCTCTTTCTTTAAAGAACCCCCCAGCCCAGCAAAATAAAAAGATATAACCCTTTTGTTTAATAAGACTTCTTTTCCTACCTCATCAAGTTCTCCCGACAAAAAGCGTCAACGCTCCAATTTAATAATTCTATTCTGATCCTATCTTGATTATGTAGGATTCCCTTGTTCGACAAAGATTCCATTCATATACAATAATCAATTGTAGCGGGTATAGTTTAGTGGTAAAAGTGTGATTCGTTCTATTAATCCCTTAAATAGTTAAGGGGTCTTTCGGTTAATTTGTATTCCGATCAAAAACTTTCTTTCTTAAAAGGATTTTATCCTTTACCTCTCAATGACAGATTTGAGGAAGAATATACATTCTCGTGATTTGTATCCAAGGGTCAATTTAAAATGGAAAATTGGATTATGGAATTGCGAAGCATAATTTTTTTTAGTTGGATCAAAACTTCCAATTAAATGAGTATGAATAAAGGGTCCATGGATGAAGAAAAAAGTGTATTTCAATCGTAACTAGATCTTCCTTTTTTTCTTTGTAGAAGGGAAATTGAAGCGAAATAGCTATTAAATGATGACTTTGTTTTACTAGGGCCATCAACATATTGTTTCAGCTCGGTGGAAACACAACTCTTTTCCTCAGGATTCGCACAGTAGAAATAGAGAACGAAATAACTAGAAGTATTTGTTAGAATTACCCCCTTCTAGAGGGATCATCTATAAAGCGAGTTGTTTTGAATGCATTCAGACAAAAAAGCTAACATAGGTGTTATGGGTCAAAATTTTTTTTACAACTTAGATTTTGGAATCTATCCATTTTCCATAAAGGAGCCGAATGAAACCAAAGTTTCATGTTCGGTTTTGAATTAG
>JAJJMC010023376.1:12500-17500 GCA_023531435.1 Papaver californicum
CTTATAGGGGATTCCATATTTTTTATGTAATGAGCCTATCCTCTCTTCTCTGTTCGTATTCCAAAATATCAAAACGGATCATTGATCCACGACCATAATATTTGGAGGACTCTTCCGACCAGACAAAAATCTGTAATTATCGGCAAAGTTGTTTATATTTTTTTCTGAAAATCCAAAAAATGCTTCTTACTTTAATACATAGGTCGTCGATTCGGCATTGAAAAAAGGGATCCTTCCTTTTTCCAGTAACAGGTTCAAATCGTTTTATCGATATGAGTGTTCTATATCGAATAAATTGCCAACTTTTTTTGAAACCATTTCCATACTAACATAGTGGTAGAAAGAGTACCATGTAGCGCCTAGACTTCAAACGGTTTAGCTTTAACCATGTTAATAGTTCCACATTATTGGTTGATAGAGAATCAAAGTGTATTTACTTTACCAATGAGTCGCGAAATGCTATGGTTCTTACATATGATTTCTTTACTTTTTCAGAAGTAATTCGCGAGATCGTGCACCCTTCATTTACTTAGTTTAGTTCTAAAGAAAAAAGAAAGTGCAGCTGGTTAGATCCAGCCTATTCTTGAAATAAACAACCCGCACACACTCCCTTTCCAAAAAAGATCAATACGCCAAGTACTACACTTAGATTTATTGGATTTGTTGCTAAAATATCGGTATTAAACCCGAAACTCCCGGCGGATGGCCAGTGACCCAAAGAAACGAAAGAATCGGTTACATTTTTCATATGATCTCCTCTTATAGATAGGACTAACAAAATAAAACAGAGTTTGTATCAATTCGTCCCTTTTTTTATTGTTTGATTAATTTTTGATTTCCTTTTTTTTTACATAGATTTTATTATTCCATTTTGCATTTTTTTTATTTCATTTGAGGTTCCCACTCAAAAACACACTTATTAGAATTAGGTCCAGATCTCATGTCAGTCGTGAAATACCTCATCTTTTGCAACGCTTTCTAAAAAAAAAGGGTTTCGTTGGACTAAGAACGGGAAGGAAGAAAGCGAGTAGGTCTGCTAATTCCTCATCCTCAAATCAGTCCTTCCCACGGATATTGTCTCAAAAAAAAGTGATTGTAAGAGTAAAATCTTGATAGAATTCAAAAAAGCAGGTAGGAAATCCAGGGCAATAAAATGGAGAAAAAAACTTTCAAATTCTTAGGATTAAACAAAAGGATTCGCAAATAAAAGTGCTAATGCCACAACCAAGCCATAAATTGTTAAAGCTTCCATAAAAGCCAGACTCAGCAATAAAGTACCTCGTATTTTACCCTCCGCCTCTGGTTGTCTCGCAATACCTTCTACGGCTTGTCCCGCAGCAGTACCTTGACCAACTCCAGGTCCAATAGAAGCAAGCCCTACGGCCAATCCAGCAGCAATAACGGAAGCGGCAGAAATCAGTGGATTCATGGTAAGCTCCTCGCACCAAAATAAATAAATGGTTAATGATACAATCAACCAATAAATAATGCCTTATGATTCCATTACTAACATATATCCAATTGAAGTAATTATATTATTGAATCGTCAGAACTACTTCGATTTCTCGTTTTTAGTTCCCATCCATCGAGTCTTTATCAATTAGCAATCCATAAAGCTCTTCCATTTCTTAGTTCCAAAGCATTCTTTCAATTCTTCGTTATTTTTCTCTTCTATACTATATGCTCTTGGTTTCATGTGTTTATTCATTCGTCACAGACGAAATGGAAGGACTTCTATTGGAATCCTCATCGAAATTCAGAGTGGGATCGTAAAGGAAATAAGATCTATGGATAGTTCATATATAACTAGTCAATATCTAATATCACATATACATATGTTTCTTCCATAGTGTAAACCAACTATTGAATTCTCATCCTATATGCATTCGAATTCTAGAAAAAACATACACAACAATAGGTTTATAGCCATTACATATACCTAAGTCGATCCCCTAACCTATTTTTTATGAAGCCCATTTGTCACTTCCTCTTTGCCCTTTAGTTATCATTATCCCGTATGAATCCAAATGGGCGGGTTGGTTGGTTCATTATCATTAGCCCGAATCATTACATATCAATACAATATCAGGATTTGGTTGATGAAATTGCATGGAATTAATTCGAATTTTGGACAATCCTTGAATTAAAAAAATTTAAATGCCAATCCATCGTTCTATAGAAACATCGTTTTTTGTTTAATCACAATCAAAGTTAGATAGCATAACAATTTGGATTCAAATTATGAACCCTAATATAATTCTAATATTGTAATTGAATGAACAAATAGAAGTGGGGGTATGACATCAATCGGCCAAGAATCTTAGGAAAAAGATCTTTTAGATCTCTTTCCTTTATTTTAAATTCCCGAATATCAATCAGAAAAGCTAGTTAATGATGACCCTCCATGGATTCGCCTATATAAGCCGCGGCTAAAGTTGCAAAAATAAGAGCTTGAATCCCGCTTGTAAATAATCCAAGAAACATGACAGGTATAGGAACCACTGAAGGTACTAAAGAAACAAGAACAACAACTACTAATTCATCAGCCAATATATTCCCGAAAAGCCGAAAACTTAGTGATAAGGGTTTTGTGAAATCTTCTAGGATGTTAATTGGTAAAAGGATTGGAGTTGGTTGAATGTATTTACCGAAATAACCCAACCCTTTTTTGGTAAGACCCGCATAGAAATATGCCACGGACGTGAGTAAAGCTAAAGCAACGGTAGTATTTATATCATTCGTAGGTGCGGCTAACTCCCCATGAGGTAACTGTATTATTTTCCGAGGTAAAAGAGCCCCTGACCAGTTAGAAACAAAAATAAATAGGAACATAGTTCCAATAAAGGGAACCCAAGGACCATACTCTTCTCCAATCTGAGTTTTGCTCAAGTCTCGAATGAATTCAAGGACATATTCGAAGAAATTCTGACCATTGGTCGGAATAGTTTGTGGGTTCCGAACAGCTATAGCAGCTGAACCTAATAAGATAGCAATTACGACCCATGACGTAATAAGGACTTGGGCATGGACTTGGAAACCACCTATTTGCCAATAGAAATGTTGGCCTACTTCCACACCGGATATATCGTATAGCCCTTTTAATGTGTTGACGGACATGGTAGCACATTCATATTGTCCTCTGGCAGAAATAGAACTAAAAAAGGAATTATTTTGATTCCACTATCTCTTTCTCAACTCGTCTACTTGAATCATATTTTTCGGATATCAAGTAATCACATAATATCCCCAGCTTTTTTATCTCTTTTTTGGTATTCAGAATATAGTAACCGATTCAAAAAATCTATGGAGTTCTCGAAGTAATTGACTTATCTTATTATTAATCAACGATTTGGGATATAGCTAGAACGGCCCTCACAAATGGCGAATACTAATTTGTTAAGGATTAATCGGATTGAAGCTATAGCGTCATCATTGGCTGGAATCGAAATATCTGCGAGATCCGGGTCACAATTTGTATCGATTAAACAAATCGTTGGAATTCCCAAAGTTACACATTCTCGAAGAGCCGTATATTCTTCTTGCTGATCAACGATGATTACAATATCAGGTAACCCCGTCATATATTTGATCCCACCCAGATATGTTTGCAAGTGATATAATTGTCTCTTCAACATTGCTGCATCTCGTTTCGGAAGGCGGTTGAGTCTTCCCTTCTTTTGTTCCGCTCTCAAATCCCTGAACTTATGAAGTCTCGTTTCTGTAGTGGACCAATTCGTTGACATGCCACCGAGCCATTTTTTATTAACATAATGACACCGAGCCCTTATTGCAGCCGATGCTACTGAATCAACTGCTTTATTTTTAGTACCAACTATTAAGAATTGCTTTCCTTTACTTGCTGCATCAAAAACTAAATCACAAGCTTCTGATAAAAAGCGAGCAGTTCTAGTAAGATTTGTAATATGAATACCTTTACGCTTTGCAGAGATGTAAGGTGCCATTCTAGGATTCCATTTCCTAGTACCATGACCAAAATGAACTCCTGCTTCCATCATCTCTTCCAAATTAATGTTCCAATATCTTTTTGTCATTTCTCCCCACGCTTCCCTTTTTTTTAAGAGATGAGATACCCTAAATACTAAATAAAGAATTGTTCCGATGGAACCTTTTACCAGAGATTGGCCGTTGATACACGGGCCAAGCCATAAATTCCTTTCTATTCACTATTATCTTTAGACCAGATAGTTTAAAGTTAAGTTAAAAGGATTAATCCGCTCTTAGGAATCATTAAATCCCGTAAATAATTGTTCTGATGGATCGTGGATATTCTTTGGGATGTAAGAATCAAATAATTCTTTGTGTTGGAACAAAATATCTCTAAACCCCCCTCGGAATAGGTTATTCTTTTTTAGTTCAAAAGGGATATTGCTGTGTTGCCTTGAATGATACACTAATCCTTTGAATCCGGTACCAACAGGTATCATCCCCCCCAGAACAACGTTCTCTTTCAGACCTTTCAACCAATCGATACGACCTCGTAGAGCGGCTTTTGCTAAAACTCGAGCAGTTTCTTGAAAACTCGCCTCGGATATGAAACTTTGAGTATTCAGAGACGCCCTCGTTATTCCCAATAAGACGGCTCTATAACAGATCGCTTCTTCCAAAGCTCGTCCCGTTCGTTCCGCTCGCAACAATCCAATAAGTTCTCCGGGTGAAAAAACATTAGACATTCCATCTTCCGAAACCAAAACTTTTGATGTTATTTGACGCACAATAATCTCGATATGCCTATTGTGGATTTGCACCCCCTGGGATCGATAAACTTTTTGAATCTTATTAACCAAAGAGATACGACTTTGTGCTATGGTTAACTCTGCGCCAATCAAAAACCCCCAAGGAATTCCAAGAATTCTTGTTATACGTTCGTTCCAACCTTCAACCCTTTTTTCTAGGTTCATTGATATTGAATCAAGCGAGCGCACTTCTAAAACCTGTTCCACTTTTGGAAGACCCTGCGTTATATCACCTGATCTCGATTT
>JAJJMC010023376.1:22500-30000 GCA_023531435.1 Papaver californicum
CTAATTGTTCTCTGATAGCACTTGCTCCAGTAGAGATTTCTCGATTTCGAAATGTATCGAAGCCTTGAGTAGTAAAAAAAAGTGGGATGCTGTATTTCCAAGATTGGATTTCATATTCGAATGAACCTCGTAATCGTAAGAAAGTAGGTTTTTTAGCTACGGTCCTAGCAAAAGAAAAATTGGGATAGGTTCCTTATAGTATAGGATTTCCCCCCTTAAAAATCGGACGCGAGGGTTTCCTCTCATCCGGCTCAAGTAGTTACATCAAATAAGGGGTTCTCGTTTAAAATTTTTTTTTAGAAAACCCCCAACGATCTACTCCTTACTCAAGTTCCCAATCAGGACCAACCAACATTTCAATGAAATGAAATGTGAAATTCTTGAGTAGTCTACCTCCCTTCGAATACCAAATCCCTTTTAAAAGAATACCTTGGAACTCATAAGGGATTTACTTGTCTATGTATCATTCCATTCGATCTTTTAGGCCCCTACTTAACCTCGACGGTTATGACATGATGCCCTTAAAGCCTATACGCGATGAATAGGCCCTTGTAACCATGTCATATTTGCTTACTAGAACATAATTTCTTTCTAAAACAAATGGAATGGCTAATTCCACGAAAGAAGTCTTTTTCACGAGGTACAACTAGCAATTCCTATTTTTCTGTTACGGAATCGACCATAGATCAATTCCCTTTTTTGGAGTATTAAATACATCCATAATTCTGAGCTTCATGTTACTCCTACCACGAGACATGTCAGAGTCAGGGCATCCCAATCGGAGTGAATGGGATGACAGTTTCTTAGTCCCAATCTGTAAAATAAGAATTTTGATCAAATCACACATCGCAGTATACTAGGCCTTCTAATTCTTTAAGAGGTTTATCTAAAAGATTCGCGATATAACTAGGAAGACGTTTCAAGTACCACACATGAGTTACTGGGCATGCCAGTTTGATGTATCCCATTTGATATCTTCGTATCCGAGAATCAACAAACTCGACTCCGCATTGTTCACAAAATTTCGGGTCTTCTTTTTCATCTCCGATTACTCGATAGTTTCCACAGGCACAAATTCCACTTTTTATAGGCCCAAAAATTCTTTCACAAAACAATCCATCTTTTTCCGGCTTATTGGTTTTGTAATGAAAAGTATAAGGTTTTGTCACCTCTCCAACAACCTCTCCATTGGGTAGTATTTTTTTGGCCCAAGCGCTTATTTGTTCAGGAGAAACTGATCCAATTCGAAGGTGTTGATGTTTATACCGGTCGATCATAGAAGAAAAATTCTGATTCATTCCGATCAAGCTTCCTTCCATTGAATCTGGAAGTTCTTCTCAGATACAAGGAAATGATTCAATTCCAGAGCCAAAGATCGTAGTTCTCGAACGAGCAATCGAAAGGATTCTGGAGCATCCTCAGGTTTAGGTATTGTTCCTCCAATGATCGTAGTACCAAGTACTTCCTGACGAGCTCTAATATGATCAGATTTATAAGTAAGCATCTCTTGTAAAATGTGAGCAACACCAAACCCCTCTAGAGCCCAAACTTCCATTTCTCCTACCCGTTGTCCCCCTTGCTTAGCCCTTCCCCTAAGGGGTTGTTGTGTAACAAGCGCATAATGCCCGCTGGAACGCCCATGAATTTTATCATCAACTTGATGAATTAATTTTAGGATATAGGACTTTCCTATTATAACAGGTTGTTCAAAAGGATCTCCCGTTCTTCCATCAAATATTCTGCTTTTTCCCGGATACTCGGGTTCAAATACCCACGGATTCGCTGTTTGCTTACCGGCTTCATATAATTCAGAAAACACGAGTTTTCTAGAAGCCTCTTGCTCATATCTCTCATCAAAGGGTGCTATTCGATAATGCCTGTCTAGCAGATCCCCCGCTAACCCGAGCGAGCATTCAAATATCTGTCCTACATTCATTCGTGAAGGTACTCCTAATGGATTGAAGACCATATCAACAGGCGTTCCGTCTTGTAAATACGGCATATCTTGTCTAGGCAAAATTTTGGAAATGATACCTTTATTCCCATGCCTTCCAGCAACTTTATCCCCTACTTTGATTTCACGTTTCTGTGAAATATATACACGAATCATTTCTGGATTATAACTGGAACCCCCCTTTTTCTGGATCCATCTCACATCAATAACTCGACCTCTGCTACCTATAGGTAATTTTAGACAAGTTTCCTTTGCAGTGGATACTTGAATACCAAGTATAGCCCGTAATAATCTATCTTCCGGGGCATATGATGATTCTTTCGTGATCTGAGGCGTTAATTTACCTACTAAAATATCACCTGTTTCTACCCAAGACCCCAACATCACAATTCCGTTTCTATCTAAATTCCGGAGTAAGTGGGCTTCTAAATGTGGTATTTCATTAGTTATCCTTTCAGGGCCTTGACTTGTCACATGAGTCTGAATTTCATATTTCCGTATATGAAAAGAAGTATAAACATCGCCATATACTAGACGTTCACTAATAAGTACGGCGTCTTCAAAATTGTAGCCTTCCCATGGCATATAAGCTACTAATACGTTTTTTCCCAAAGCGAGTTCGCCACCAACAGTAGCAACACCATCTGCTAAAATTTGTCCCTTTTTAATGCAGTTACCCCGTTGAACTTGGGATTTTTGATGCATACAAGTATTTTTGTTGGAACGTTGATACATAACCAATGGAATGCTTAGAGTGTCTCCATTACCTGAGAAAACGATCTTGTCAGTATCGGTAGAAACTACTTTTCCCTCGTGTTCTGCTATAGCGGAAACTCCTGAATCTAGAGCTACTTGGCGTTCCAACCCAGTTCCAACAATGCACTTTTCGGACCGAGAAAGCGGAACTGCTTGACGTTGCATATTAGAACTCATTAAAGCCCGATTCGCGTCATTATGTTCGATAAAAGGAATAAGGGAAGCGCCAATAGAAAAATATTGGAAGGGAAAAATGCTTCGAAGATGAATCTGTTCCCATGCAATAGTCAGGTATTCTTGACGGTATCGAGCTGGAACAACCTGTTCTTCTTGAATGCCCTGATTCAACGCCAAAGAATTTCCTGCCGACACCATATAGTATTCATCTCTGCTTGGCGATAAATAAACTACCCGTACCCCTTTGAATCTCTCATCAATTTCAAAAAACGGACTTTCTAGCGACCCCCAATGACCAATCCTAGCATGAATAGCTAAGGATCCAATAAGTCCAACGTTGATTCCTTCAGATGTGTCAATTGGGCAAATACGGCCATAGTGACTAGGATGGATATCTCGGATCCGAAAACTAGCAGTTCGACCTGTCAATCCTCCAGGACCTAAATAACTCAATTTTCGCCCATGAACTATTTGTGTCAATGGATTAGTTC
Source organism: Papaver californicum (assembly GCA_023531435.1). Lineage (NCBI taxonomy): Eukaryota > Viridiplantae > Streptophyta > Magnoliopsida > Ranunculales > Papaveraceae > Papaver > Papaver californicum. The sequence continues at coordinate 25,879 of JAJJMC010023376.1, forward strand.
GATCCAAAACATGAGATAAGGGGTGTAGACCGAAAAATGATTCATAAGTGGTTGTTAATGGAGTGGATGTTACTAAATTATGGGGAGTAGGTATAAATTTATGCCTAATAGCTCCACATATAGTTCCTCGAACCACATTTTCTAAACGAACCAGAGCCAATCCGAATTGGTCTTGTAACAGATCCGCTACAGAGCGAATACGTTTATTTTTCAAGTGATTCATATCGTCAAGTGTACCCATTCCAAATTTCATTCCGATCAAATGATCCGCAGCTGCCAATACATCTCGTGGTAACAAAAATGTATTGTTCTGAGGTATATCAAGATTAAGTCTCCGGTTCATATTTCGTCGACCAATCCTTCCTAATTCACATCTTTGTTGAAAAAATTTTTTTTGTAATTCCTTACATAAGGACTCAGAAAATACCGGATCCCCGCCGACACAAGCAAACTGTTGATAAAATTCCAAAATGGCATTTTCTTTTGACCCAATCTTTTTTTTCTCCTTATCGTTCGGGAAAGACAAGAAAATTTCAGGGTAGCAAACATTATCTAGAATTTCTCTTAGATTCGAACCCATAGCTGATGATAGAACTAGAATAGATATTTTTTGTTTCCGACTCACACGAGCCCATATCCTTGCTTTTCGATCAATCTCTAATTCTGATCTTCCTCCCCAATCGGATATTATGGTGGCGGTATAGACCGAAATTCCGTTATGGTCCAATTCTGAACGGTAATAAATACCGGGGCTTTGCAATATTTGATTGATTACAATTCTGTATATTCCATTTACTATAAAGGTTCCCAGGGAATTCATTAGAGGAATGTTTCCAATAAATATGGTTTGTTCTTGTATATCCCTACCGGTTTTCCAAATTAATCCCGCAGGTACATATAATTCAGAAGAATATGTCAATGATTCATACACAGCATCTCTTTCTTTTATCAAGGGTTCTACCAATTGATAAGTTTCCACAAATAATTGAAATTCAATTTCTTGATCTATATCTTCAATTTTTGGAAATTTATAAAGTTCTTCCATCAAGCCCTGATCAATGAACCTACAAAACCCCTCAAATTGTATCTGACTAAACCCAGGTATTGTAGACATTCCCTCATTTCCATCCCGGAGCATCTTAAGCTTCCCATTTATAGCAAAATCCCATTATTGGCTCATTCTTCATCGAACCATATGGATCGATCTAGCAATGATGGAATGTATATTCTGTTTACTGAATCACATGAAATTTTACCCAACTTCATACCATTGAGCGGAGCAATAAGGAGAATTTTCTACTCAAATTAGAATTTGCAACAGGATAAAACATTCCTGGAATCATAATTATGCCGATTATACTTTTTTTAGAGTCTTGTATAGAATATCAAAAGGAATCCAATTTCTACCTATTATTATGATATTACAATCCGGTTGGGTACCAGAAAAAGAAATGATTCAAGGTTTGATCTGTTCTCTATGAATGAGAGAAAAAAAGAAAAAAGGAAGCACGATAATTCCTTATAGACATATATGGCTAAGATACCTGATTAGGATATCTTTGTAACAATCTCTGTTCCGGGGTTTACATATATATATAATTGTTGTTATAATGTAAATTTAATTGAAAAAGATTGATTATTGAAAAGAATTGATACTGATAAGTTGTGTATCAACTTCATTTTGATGCCGTTGTTAAGGAAACGAAATTGGAGTTCCAAGAACTCTTCATGAATTCAAGTCAATAGTTAATGGTTCCTATTTGCCCTGCATTTTTCATTCTGTAACTGAAAAAGCACATTCGCTTTTGAAAGATAAAAAAAGGGGGAAGTTTTTAGGTGTTGTTTATTTTGAGATTTGAGATACCATACAATCAATCGAAGGGAATCAACTGGGTTCAAAAAAAAGGGTTTTTTAGGTTTAGGAAAGGGATAAAGACAATGAGATTCAAGAAATAATAAAGAAGAGAGCGTTCCCTCTATTTTATATCCGTTTGGCGGCATGGCCGAGTGGTAAGGCGGGGGACTGCAAATCCTTTTACCCCAGTTCAAATCCGGGTGCCGCCTCATCTACAAAAACCGAGAAATACTTTCTTTTTTTGCTCAGCAGAAGCAATAGATTCGAGAGGAAACCAAAAGGAAAAAACCCTCTTTTGAAGAGATATGGGGTAGGTAGTGATCTACCTTGATTGTATATTTTATGCTTTTTGCTTATGAAGGTCAACAAAAGAAACTAAACAATAGGCCTTACTATTCCTACATCTTCCATTAAAGAGGATTTCCTTGATAATACAAAGAAAGTCCCTGTGTATCTTGCTTGTGGTTAATCCTTCCCTTTTCTACCAGAAATCATATAGGAACTTGTTGTGGGTGGATTTTTTGGATTGTTTGATCAATAGCGTTTGGTCATAATCCCTTTTTGACTCTGCACCATAGATTCCACTATTATTAGTGATCAATAATGGACGAATTCCTTCATATTCATAGAGATAGGGGACATAATTCACATGGATATAGTAAGTCTTGCTTGGGCCGCTTTAATGGTAGTCTTTACATTTTCCCTTTCACTTGTAGTATGGGGAAGAAGTGGACTCTAAAAGCACTACTAATTGAGTTGAGTAATCAAACTGTAGCCATTTTTTCATATATCGTAAAGGGATTTTAAATATGAAATTTCCATTTGCAAATTATATTGAATTACAGTAATGGACTATATGAAAAAAAACCTTTCAATCAAACAAAAAAATAGATGCAAGGAAGAACTAGAATTGGGGTGTTATTTACATGATGTACATCACATATATGAAATTTATAGATATGTACATATATGAAAATACAAGATACATATTGTAGATTAATCTAGATGAAGCCTATCCCTCTTTATACAGTACCAGTACAACTTGAGACAATACAATAATAGAAAGTATGGTAGAAAGAAATTGATATCTTTCTACCATACTACCGGATCTCATATACTGCTGATTCTAGTCCGCCCATTTCATTTAAGACGTGGAATGAAAATACCTTTCATTTCTTCAATCATTGATAAGAATAAAGAAGTCAAGCTTCATTCGAATCAATTATTTTGACTGACTGTTTTTACGTAGATGATAAGTAAAAAAGCAGTAGGAACTAGAATGAACAGCGCAGTAGCAATAAATGCGAGAATATTTACTTCCATAATCCCATCGTTTTTTACTTCACAATAACTCGGGATCTAATCCCATAGAGATGATAAATCTTCTCCTCTAAATTCAATGAAATGAATTGCATCCCAATGTTATTTGATATTGAATCGGATCAATATCATGAATAACAATATCTGAGCTTTCAGATCGATTCATTGTCGAGAATTGAATAGTATAACATAGGAGGATCTTTTATCCATAACGAATTAAAAAAGGAATTCTTGATACAACAAAGAATCCCTTTTCGTTTTTCATTCTTTTCTATAACCTACCGTCTTCCGTATACAACCAGCTGATGAGGTATCATCTGACCCGTCTTCCATTTCAATTGGTCACAAACCCAAACAGTAGAAATGAAATGGAAAAAAGTGAAGTTCGAAACTCATTTAGTTTGTTATGATCTAAATTTCTTGGAAGACAAAGAGGTGTAATAAAGATGGATTCGGGTATAAAAGATCTCGTTTTTTTAGAAATGTACTTTTTTGGAGTTTACTCTTGCTTCGATAGGACCCCTTCATCAAAGAAAAAACAGGAGAAGAAATATTATTAATTTCTTTATTAAGCGGGGTAGGGCAGATCTTTCTTTGATCTCTCTTTTTTTAAAATAAAAGCTTCTTTCGTTGGATTGAAACCGGAACATATATCATATCCGAAATTCGGTATGGAAGTGAGATAGATAGATTGTTTCCAATTAGGAATTGCGGTTCCCAAAAATAGGAGCTAGAAAATAAGGAGGTGGTTTTAATAGAATCTGAAAAGGATTCTGGCGCGCCAACTATGTTAAGGTCAAGTTAATTTTGTATCACACAATGAAGGAATTCAATTTGTAGGTATGCTCTCGGGAACCGGGTGGGTATTATATTGAATTCCATGGATCAGAACCAATAGAAAAAGGAAAACCTGTGCGGTATCTCTTGAAATCCCGAATAGGACCCTA
>JAJJMC010023376.1:40000-49728 GCA_023531435.1 Papaver californicum
TAAACCACTACCCCCCCAAGTCAAGCTGGTGCTTGTTGTTGCACCAGGAGCTGTTGCACCAGGTGCTAAAGCGTGAGTGTTTTGTACCCATTGAGCAAAGACGGGTTGTAATTGAATAGCGGTATCTGAAAACATATCTTGTGGACGCCCTAAAGCGCTCATGGTATCATTATGAATATACAAACCAAAACTGTGAAAGCCTAGAAATATACATGCCCAGTTGAGATGCGATATGATTGCATCGCGGTGCCTAAGGACACGATCTAATAGATCGTTGTATCGAGTAGTTGGATCATAATCTCTTACCATAAAAATGGCTGCATGTGCAGCAGCACCAACTATGAGAAATCCACCGATCCACATGTGATGTGTGAACAACGAAAGTACTGTACCGTAGTCAGTAGCTAGATATGGATAAGGGGGCATGGCATACATATGGTGAGCTACAACAATGGTTAAAGAGCCTAACATAGCTAAATTTAGAGATAATTGAGCATGCCATGACGTTGTTAGGATTTCATAGAGCCCTTTATGGCCCTGGCCTGTAAATGGACCTTTATGAGCCTCTAAAATATCTTTCAGGCCATGACCAATCCCCCAGTTAGTCCTATACATGTGACCGGCTATCAGGAAAAGAATTGCAATAGCTAAATGATGATGTGCAATATCGGTCAGCCATAGACCCCCTGTTACTGGATCTAATCCTCCACGAAAAGTAAGAAATTCGGCATATTTTGACCAATTCAAGGTGAAAAACGGGGTTGCTCCCTCGGCAAAACTTGGATAAAGTTGAGCCAAAAGATCCCGGTTCAAGATAAATTCATGGGGAAGTGGGATCTCCTTAGGATCTACTCCAGCGTCTAGAAATTGGTTAATTGGTAACGAGACATGTATTTGGTGTCCCGCCCAAGAAAGAGATCCAAGTCCTAGTAACCCCGCTAAATGGTGATTCAACATGGATTCTACATCTTGGAACCAAGCCAACTTTGGAGCAGCTTTGTGATAATGGAACCAACCAGCAAAAAGCATTAACGCCGCAAAGACCAATGCACCAATTGCAGTACAATAGAGTTGTAATTCACTAGTTATTCCGGACGCTCTCCAAATCTGAAAAAACCCAGAGGTTATTTGTATTCCTCGGAAACCCCCACCCACATCACCATTCAATATTTCTTGGCCCACGATTGGCCAAACCACCTGAGCGCTGGGTCTAATGTGAGTAGGATCGCTTAGCCATGCTTCATAATTGGAAAAACGGGCACCGTGGAAATACATGCCACTCAGCCAAAGAAATATGATGGAGAGTTGACCGAAATGGGCACTAAATACTTTTCGGGAGATCTCCTCCAAATCACTGGTATGGCTATCGAAATCGTGAGCATCGGCATGTAGGTTCCAGATCCAAGTGGTAGTATCAGGGCCTTTAGCTATTGTTCTTGAGAAATGACCTGGTCTGGCCCATTCCTCGAAAGAAGTTTTTACGGGATCCCTATCCACCAAAATTTTAACTTCTGGTTCCGGCGAACGAATAATCATTGAGTCCTCCTCTTTCCGGACAACACATACAAAGAGACCTGCCAACAGTCAAGTAATTAGTGAACTTCTGAAATCTATTTATAATTAGTTCCTTTCCTTCCTATCTCCCAGCTATTTATTTTGTTTAGTTATTTACTAGAGCAATTATGATCTGGAAGTCGATCCGGGGCAAGTGTTCGGATCTATTATGACATAGCCATGAGGCGCTCAACGGACCTTTATAATATTTGAAAATCCTTTCCCGGCTTTGACTTGACACAAAAACTCTTTTTTGGATTCATATGTAAATTACAGGTGCTTAGATGGAGCTGCTTCGTATCTTACATAGAACGTATGACTATTGCTCGATTCCAAATCACTTCATTGGGGCAGTCATGAATAAGACCAAGACCCCAGTATCCACATTCAAAGGCTTTTTTAGTTTGAATAGCAAAAAGGGATGTATGATGTACTGTAGTCGGGTATCGTTTATGCCTACGAGGTACTAAACGAAATAGAACAGAACAATCTTAGAAGGGATACAATGAAATTCCTTGATTAGCTCTTCCCAGAGGAAAGATCCATTTTTTTTACTGACGGATAAAAAGAGTGTTCTTATTCAAACCGCCGCGTGATCTTCAACCAATTATGCGCTTCAATATAATTACCTGGAGTAAGCGCTATAGCTTGTTTCCAATACTCCGCAGCTTGATCGGACCAAGCTTCCGCAATTTCAGAATCTCCCTGCCGAATGGCCTGTTCTCCTCGGTCGGAATAGGTGGGTCGATTCCTTCCCTTAGAACCGTACTTGAGAGTTTCCTACCTCATACGGCTCAGCAATAAATTATTTTGGTGTCCCATCTTATCTTAATCGACCCTATCTAACTAAATAAGATTTTTCATAAATCTATCCCATTTTTGTTTCTCGGGTTAACCAGAAGGGGTTAATTACATTTACATAAGTTTTAAACTTTCATTTTGATTCAAAATAAGTTTTATCTTTTCTCCTACCTTCAGAAAAATGAACCCCACTATAGTTATCTTTTTCTGAAAGGTAACTATCTCCGTTTCATTTTCATATAGAATCTTTGAAAAAGACTTTCCTCTCTAAGAAAGAAAGGACTTACTATCTTTGGGATCTGATGCTACACCGCTGCTCAATACCTTAGTGGATCAACCCTATTACATAAGTTGATTCCTAACTTATATCTCATATCATGACATAAGTAAGCAGTTTTTTCTTATTGTATCGACCCAAAATCTCACTAATTGATCTTTACGGCGCTTCCCCTATCAATTAGATCTTTTATCTATCCATAGAATATAGTATTATAGGCATATTCATTTCTTCATTTTTTGGCTTTTATGAAGTATCTTTCTTTGCTACAGCTAATAAAAATCGTTGCTTTGTACGATACATATGTAGAAAGCCTATCCTCTAGTATTTACTAGCGTATTTTATCTTTCTTTCCCTCTTTCTATAGTGGAGATAGTCGCACGTAATGACAGATCACGGCCATATTATTAAAAGCTTGTGGTAAGAATGGATTTCGTTCTAGTGCCCGGAAATAATATTCCAAAGCTTTTGTATGTTCTCCGTTACTTGTGTGGATAAGGCCTATGTTATACAGTATATAACTTCGATCATAGGGATCAATTTCTAGTCTCATAGCTTCATAATAATTCTGTAAAGCTTCCGCATAATTTCCTTCGGATTGAGCTGACATCCGTTACGGTCGTTCATTCTATTCAAAGAATCCCCGTTTCAGAACCGTACGTGAGATTTTCATCTCATACGGCTCCTCCCTTCTGTGCATAATGAATGATAATAATCCATGGAACCAAAAGAATATTGAAATATTCTCATTATGAACTGACAGGGACTAGTGTTTTTACAAGAAATCTCTAGCCAGCCTTCCTGCAAGAGGTCTTTTCTTAACACTAATCGTGTTGTTGCTAGATAGAAAAGGTTACTCCAACAATTTCTTTGTCCTCAACGCCCCCTATTTCCAGGAATTAGTCACTTCAACAGTCTTTGATGGTTATATAGGTATCCAAAGTACAAACGAGATGGATGTTTGTTGTCCCAACCATTCTTGTTAGTTCCGATCCCGATAAGGAAAGGGATAATTTATAACAAAGTTTTTTTTGTTGATTCCTAGGTGTAGTGCTTCTTCCCCTATGCCGCCTATTGGTACTGATGGAGTAGGATGGACCTCTAATACAGAAGAACCTATAGGTGTAACCTTTCGTTCAATACTAGATTAGAAAATTGAAGTATCTGAGGCTGCATCAATCGGGGATACACAATAGAAGGAATTGTTCTATTTCCAAACTTCACCTTCAAGAAGCGTAGATTTTTTGCAGATTTATTTCAATAAACGCCTTTCGTTTTATACCGAATCCAACCCTGCGTGCCTTTACTCGTAAGACGGAGAACACTAAATAGAATCAAATCACACCATCTCTATAATAGGTAAATGCCTCTTTTTCTCCGGAAGTTGTCGGAATTATGCGTAATAAGATATTGGCCACAATTGAAGAGGTCTTATCAATAAAATTTCCATTTATCCGTGATCTAGGCATAGTTCGCAATCCATTCTATAATTCTTCTCATTACCTCGCATGGGAAAAGAATCCCACAAACAAAGGAATTGTACAGGACGAAATAACATAAAAAAAGACTCGTTCTAAACATTCAATTAATATTTCCTACAGATTATGATTCAAAGAAGGAAAAAGAATAGAATAATAATTCTATGACCAAAATCCCATCCATTTTCATATTTCGAATTGTTATAATCGGTTAGTCGTACCTATATTGCAAAAATAAATATGAATGGCTCGCTATTCACCCGATTTCTGGGTCATAATCATAAAATTTTGTAGGAGAGATGGCCGAGTGGTTGAAGGCGTAGCATTGGAACTGCTATGTAGGCTTTTGTTTACCGAGGGTTCGAATCCCTCTCTTTCCTTATCTTTGCCTAATTCAAGAGCGTTATTGACCACAATGGATCAAATAACAAGGAATAGGATTATTCCACGAGGTAGACCTTTCTTTGAAATGAATTCTATATTCCTAATTGGGGTGGTACGAAAAATACTGATTAAAGGGTCGCCAAGACATAAAAAAATCCCCGCGGATCCATTTATGATACATGAATGGGAAAAATATCCGGATCAAACCCCTTAGCTTCGGTCAATTTACTTCGGCGAAAAGGGGGAAAAATTCTCCGAATCCTTGCCTTGCTATTTGAGTTAGGTTCAAGTCTGACGGGAATAATATTCTACGACTAGCAACTCGTTTATTTTCAAGCCGACCCACTTACTATCTATTATTTGATTGACTAACCCTTTATATTGGGATGAGTGAAGAGTCAAATGTTTTGGCAATTCTTCATGGGAGGATGAATCAAGATAATTTTGAATCAGAGCTTTGGATTTTTGTTCATCCCTCGTCGTAATAATATCTCGGGGTTTGCAGCGATAACTTGGTATATCTACTATATGGCCATTAACTAAAATATGTCTATGGTTAACTAATTGCCGAGCTCCAGGAATGGTCGAAGCCATACCCAATCGAAAAAGTATGTTATCCAAACGCATTTCAAGTAATTGTAGTAAAACCTGACCAGTTGACCCTTTGGCTTTTCCGGCGATACGAACATATTTAAGTAATTGTCGCTCTGTCAGACCATAATGAAACCGCAATTTTTGTTTTTCTTCTAGACGAATACGATATTGAGACTTTTTCCCAGAACGCGATTGATTTCTAAGATCATTTCCGGCTTTAGGCCGTTTACTAGTTAGTCCCGGTAAAGCCCCCAGACGGCGTATTTTTTTGAAACGAGGCCCTCGGTAACGAGACATAAAAACTCCTTTTTTATTTACAGAATAAACCTAAATTAAGACTGAACTAAACGATAAACGAAAAAAATATACTGAAGTTAAGTACTGTACTACAAAGAAGAATGAGATGAATTGTATCAATATTCAGACTCTTTTGTATATATAGCAAGGTAAGGAGACTTTGTCCTAATTTGTTCTGTAGAGATCTAACCAACCGCTCGAATCCGTTTTTTATTCATAGTTGGAAGTTCTTACGACATAATAGATCCACTATTTTTGAGAAAAGGAAAAAAGTATTTTCAATATACCTTGAGTTCAACCAGACATTATTAATCATGTAATAAAGTATAAAATGGAACAAAGAGAGAAAAGCCGGCTATCGGAATCGAACCGATGACCATCGCATTACAAATGCGATGCTCTAACCTCTGAGCTAAGCGGGCTCACATAACAGAAATTGTGTTGTGCATAGGAATTCAGTCAACTACTTAGCTCTTAGCTATTCAAAATCGATAATGAATATGAATAGAGAAAAAATGAATACTGAATAGAATGGTATTCTATAACAATATAATATAACATAAGAATTAATATAACGATAAATAGAGTGATATATGATATCAAAATTTTCAATGGGAAGAAATTCTACATTTTTTCTTTTCCATAATTCTCTTTTATATTTATAATTTATATGAATATGATTATCAATATCTTAATTCTAAATTATTAGAAATTAAGAAAAATATGGCATTCTAAAAAAAGAATCGAACGTTCAAGTATTTAAAATCGGGCGGGAAAAGTGAGAGGAAGAGAGGAATATATATGTGATATATATCCATCCATATTGAATTGCGGATACATCAATGATAGAATCATTTCTGATTAAACCAAATGTAGGTCCTTCAATAGAGAAAAAGGGGTAGATAAAAAAGAAATCAAAGAGGAGTAAAGAGAGAAACCTTTTAGATAGATAAGCTGTATCTAATGAATTCAACGGTTAACGGTTCCAGCATGAACGAAAAAAAGAAAGGGATGGCATCCCGGCCAGATCTTCGGCTCAAACTAAAAAGGGGATATGGCGAAATCGGTAGACGCTACGGACTTGATTGGATTGAGCCTTGGTATGGAAACCTACTAAGTGATAACTTTCAAATTCAGAGAAACCCTGGAATTAAAAATGGGCAATCCTGAGCCAAATCCTGTTTTCAGAAAATAAATTAAGGGGTTTCTGAAAGCGAGAATAAAAAAAGGATAGGTGCAGAGACTCAATGGAAGCTGTTCTAATGAATGGAGTTGACTGCGTTGGTAGAGGAATCCTTCTATTCAATTTGAATTTAAACTCCATAAAGAATGGGGGATAAACCTATATACGAGACGTACGTATACGTACTGAAATATCAAAGATTCTATGAATGCCGCCCTAAAATTTTTTTTACATAAAAAAAAAGGAATCATTTTTGTGAATCTATTCCAAGTTGAAGGAAGAATCGAATATTCAGTGATCAAACCACTCACTCCATAGTCTGATATATCTTTTGACGAACTGATTAATCGGACGAGAATAAAGATAGAGTCCCGTTCTACATGTCAATATCAATACAGACAACAATGAAATTTATAGTAAGAGGAAAATCCGTCGACTTTATAAATCGTGAGGGTTCAAGTCCCTCTATCCCCACAAAAAGGCCCGTTTTACTCCCTAACTGTTTATTTATACTTCTACTCTTTTTTCTTTTCGGCAGCGCCCGAAAATTAGCTATATTTATCATTCACTGTACTATTTCACAAAAGGATCGGAGCAGAAAAGCCTCTCTCGTATCACAAGTCTTGTGGTATATATGTACAAAAGAAAATCTATGATCAAGGAATCCCCGTTTGAATCATTCACAGTTCACAGCATTATTTTCAACTTCAAAAGTTTTCTTTTTTGAAAATTCCGGAAATTCCAGGGCCTGGGTAAGATTTTGTAATGCTTTTTGATTCTCTTGAATTGACATATACCCAAGCCCTCTAGTAGGATGGGGATGGTGCCTCAAGAAGGGTTGGGATAGCTCAGTTGGTAGAGCAGAGGACTGAAAATCCTCGTGTCACCAGTTCAAATCTGGTTCCTGACATTGAGTATCTACTGTTAAGTTCCTGACATTGAGCATCCATTATTAACCCACAGGTTAATAATAGATACTCATACAAATTCGATACGAATCAGCATACATACATGCTATCGTCCGAATGTCTAGAGAGAGAAAATCCTACCCTTTTTCTTAAAGTCTGTATAAAAAAAGAAATAGAATATCTTCCAAATTTGGGAATCTCAATGAGGACCCATTTTTTTGCGCATCCATATATCCATATATAGGAAAAAGAGTTCGATTACTCTGTTTGCTCTAGAAGAGACTGTAAAAAAATTCCTTGAATATCTCGCGGCGTAAAAAGAAAATTAGGTTCGTATCATTCAATGAGCATCTTGTATTTCATAGAATTTTGGAGCAATATAATCCTTACGTAAGGGCCATCCTATCCAACTTTCAGGCATCAAAATACGTTTCAGGCGTGGATGATTATCATAAGAGATTCCCAACATATCATAAGATTCCCGTTCTTGGAAATCCGCACTTTTCCAAATCCAAAAAACAGACGGAATTCTGGGATTTATCCTTGGGGCAAATACTTTAATGCATACCTCCTCTGGCTGATCCACACCATACTCTATTCTCGTAAGATGATACACACTAGCTAAGAGTCCGCCCGGTGCTACATCATAGGCACACTGAGAGCGTAGATAATTGTAACCATATACATATGAAATGACAGCAATGGAATGCCAATCCTCGGGCTTTATTTGTAAAGTTTCGACTCCTTGGTAATCGAAGCCTAAAGATCTATGAACTAACCCATGCTTGACTAGCCAAGCAGACAAACGACCCTGCATTTTTTAATCTCTCCCGGATTTTCATTTGTATAAGTAGTTCACGTTTACGACGAAATTTTTGAAAATTGAAGTGAAGGGCATTTGCTATTCTTCTGCACAAAAGAAAAGCAGCCTCCCTAATTCACTAATTCGTGGGAAGATACTGAACTTTTGTATTTGAAAAATGTTTCATAAGGTATCTCTGAAGTGGATCGCGATTGATAGACTAATCCTTGATCATAATTTCCAGTATGCGTGCTGCGTCCAACATAAAACTTGTGAGTGGTAGTAAAACATCGATTATTCTGTTGAGACCCAAATCTATCCTCGTAGATTTCTCGAGATACCTTCTTACGAAGTTTTGTTATAGCATCGATAACTGCCTCCGGTTTAGGCGGGCAACCCGGCAAATAAACATCCACAGGAATTAGCTTATCAACTCCTCGAACAGTACTATAAGAATCAGTACTGAACATCCCTCCTGTAATAGTGCAGGCTCCCATAGCAATGACATATTTTGGTTCAGGCATTTGCTCATATAATCTTACTAAAGAGGGAGCCATTTTCATTGTTACTGTGCCGGCTGTTAAAATTAAGTCCGCTTGCCTAGGACTCGATCTTGGTACCAAGCCATAACGATCAAAGTCGAAGCGCGAGCCTATTAATGAAGCAAATTCAATAAAGCAACAACTGGTACCATACAGAAGCGGCCATAAACTGGAGAGTCTTGACCAATTTGAAAGATCATTTGATGTAGTTGAAATAACTGAATTTTGGGTTGTTTGATCAAGTACCGGAAACTCAATGGAATTCATAACTGTCTCAATGTCATTTTTTTCTTCTTTTTTCTTTTTATTGTCTGAATATTCAGGAGCTAAGACCATTCCAACGCTCCTTTTCGCCATGCATAAACTAAACCAACAATTAGGATAAGCACGAAAATTAAAGCTTCTATAAAAACGGATACACCCAATACATCGAAACTCATCGCCCATGGGTAAAGAAAAACCGTTTCAACATCAAAAACAACAAAAACCAGAGCAAACATATAATAACGAATTCGGAATTGTAACCAAGCGTCGCCCATTGGTTCTATGCCCGATTCATAACTAGAAAGTTTCTCCGGTCCTTCCCTAGTCGGGGCTAAAACTCCGGAAATGAAAAAAGCCAAAATAGGAATCAGACTTGATATTATTAGAAATGCCCAGAAAATGTCATATTCGTAAAGCAGAAACATAGATGCACTCCTATGAATGTGGAAAAATATATACCGTATTCTTCGATTCGATCTGGAATTTGAATTAAGCTATAACTTTTTAGTCGAAATACCAATGAATTTTGATTGAACTCCCCAGTTTTTTTGCTGTGGGTCATTCTTGTTTCAAGATTCATCGAGTGGAATCCGATTTTCACTTATTTCGATATGCTAGAGACATATTATGCTCTTATTACAAAC
>JAJJMC010023380.1:0-18644 GCA_023531435.1 Papaver californicum
TTCACCACACCCCTTCCACCATGTTCACCTACCTTTATCCATGTTACCTTGAAAAAAAAAGATGAAATAAGCTCCTAGAGATATCTTGTAGAACTTTTTATGGCTTTTAATTTGAGATACCCTATAAGAAATTTTATTTCAAGATTTCGACCAACATGTGTTGATATACGATCTTAGATTGAAATTTATCAAATCTAGGGTTTATGACAAATAATCCTTGAATGAACTTATACCAGAAAAAAAGGACCTTAGAATAGACAAGGATTATTATAACTGCCTAAATACAAGTTTCGTAACCATCAAAGAAGAAGATAGTTGACCTGTGCTTTACGATCCCCAAGTAAAGTCTCTAAAATCTCACTCTTGTTCAAGAAAAACATAAGAAGTGGAAAACAAGCTTATGCAACACATACACAATTTCCCAATAGATGGTTTGTGTACCTACATGGATCCTCTTTTTATAGTGAATGACCAAGATAGGTTGCTTGATATCACTACAAGAAAAACGGGTTTAAGCGTCTAAAATTTTAGCAAGAGCTCAAAATTTTAGTCGCTTAAATAGTTTAAGCGTCTAAAATTGCAACTGCCCGAAATTTTGGTGGCAATAAACATGTGTCCACTATTATTTAGCAACGAAAAAATATACTTAATCGCTAGAACCTTTGTTCAAGTAATTTATAGCAACTAAAATAGTGATATGTAGCTATTTACTTTGAGGCACCGACTCGTAGCAAAAACAAATAAATTGGTTGGTCAAACCTCTCTCAACAACTAAGTTTGAGCCACAACCAAATATGTTTAATTGCTAGATCCGTTTTTCAAGTAATTTATAACAGGTAAAAGTTGATCATGTAGCTATTCAGTTTGAGGCACCGACTCGTAGCAACAACAAAATAAATTGGTTGCTCAAACCTCTCTCAGCAACTAAGTTTGAGCCACAACCAAATATGTTTAATTGCTATATCCGTTTTTCAAGTAACTTGTAGCAGCTAAAAGTTGATCATGTAGCTATTCAGTTTGAGGAAGCGACTCGTAGCAACAACAAAATAAATTGGTTGCTCAAACCTCTCTCAGCAACTAAGTTTGAGCCACGACCAAATATGTTTAATTACTATATCCGTTTTGCAAGTAACTTGTAGCATCTAAAAAAGTGATCATGTAGCTATTCACTTTGAGGCACAGACTCGTAGCAACTGAAAATGAATTGGTTGCTCAAACCTCTCTTAGCAACTAAGTTTAAGCCACCACCTCATGTTAAAAAATGAATTACTTGGTAAAATCTCTCCCAACAACCAAGTTTAAGCCGCTAACACCATTTCAAAAGAAGTCAGTTTTTAAAATAGACATTTGAGAACTTAGTTAACATTAATCTAACAATCTTATTGGGATTGTTTAATAGAAACATGAAAACTTGTTCAAATCATTTTTATGATTCACTGTGAGCAAATGTTTGGATGCACAAATTAAAGAGAGAAAAAAAACATGAATCGACTAAATTGACTATAATTTGGTTATAACTTTTTTTTTTTTGTTTCAGTGTTTATCGATTCTATTTTATCAGTTCTATTTTATCTTTTAATACAACTTTTTTTCGAAGTTTTGTTCCCTGGACGTAACCCATGAATGACTTATATAAATTGAACACTGACGGCTCTTGTATGCATAGTTATATAGGAATTAGAGGAGGTCATTCGTGAATCGTAGTCTTAATTCCGACTACTCTTGTATGGAGCATAAGCATAAATTGCGCCCCCCTGTTGTTCATTGACTCGTTTATGCAGTCACTTGAAATTGAGGATTTCAAAATGCTCAAAAATAGGATCAAGCATAGACAAATGCAGAGCTCTTTGATCGAGTTTTTTTATAAGGTCATTTTCGCTTCTGCTCCGTCATTCATTAGCTATGTTTCTCTGATCGAGTTTAAAGTTGAAACAATATGAGGCAATAGCGAAAAACTTCAATTGACCAAGATAAATAAAAATGTTATCAACCAGGTCATGTCCTTTGTTTTTTTAAACCAGATCAACCAATACTCAAAACTAGACAAAATATGCATACATAGGCTTCAACTTCCGATTGGCAAGTGCCCTGCTCCTGCTCAGACATCATGTAGTGATACTGGTACACACTAGTAAGACAACACATTCCCTAAAATTTGGTGTGCAGCAGCTCAGACTTCAAAACAGACTTACAGCTGAAAACAATGATCAAATCTTGATCTCCCAATGGCCAAATATTTCATCACAACAGTATTCAAGTAGCTAGTAGACCCATAATTCATCTGTTCTATAAATCATACTTACTGAACAATAAAAACTGAAAAGGGGTCACCATTCTAAGATCAAATTCATTAAAACTTGTGCACAAAGAAAATACCCAAAGAAACAGAATCAATAGACAACCCCATCACTAGACAACAATACCATTAGAAATCTTTGTTAAAGGTTTAAAGAAGGAGATAACTCAATAAGCATTAGTAGTAGTAGTAGTAGTGGTACTAGAAATTAATAACTAGAAGTTCCTAAATCTCTACTTAACAGAGAAACCACTAAGATTTAGCCATTTCTTGAAATCAATTGACAAATTAACAAAGAAATCCCTAAATCCCTACTTGTATGAAATCACTACTCAAAAGCCCAAGCATTCTCTGCTCTAACTTCTGCTTCTTCTTCAGGAGTAAAATCATTCTTGATATTAAAGAACTTTCTAATCCATTCAGGCAATTTACCCTTTATCATATCAGCACAGGCTTGACAAGCTACATCCAACCTAAGCCAAAGCCTGAGTGCTTCACAGTCCCATAACGTCGCAGGTCGAGGTACCAATCGTATGTCTCAAGTGGCAACCCTTGGTCCAACATCCTGCAATAATAGCGGAAAGCTATATCACTGTAACTCAATAAATACCTACATGAAATGCCGGAAGATGACTAATTCACATACCTTTGACATGGTATAATATCTCCAAACAATAATCTGGTTTTGAGAGTAGCCATGGGTGCTGACTAGTTTGTTAACATTTATAGACCACAGAAGACTGCAAACCTGCACCACAGTTATACAAATTCGACAAACAGCTTTAGTATTACGGTGGTATTATTTACATTGTTTGGTCGAGACTCTCTAAGCTTTTAGGAATGGATCTATAATATGACAGATATATGTGTTTTGCTCTATCAAATGCATCCTCTTACCAGACACTATGCTGCATTTCAGAGAATTTCAAAAGCATCAGACGGGAAAAACAAATTAGAGTCTTTGTGACACCTATTCATTAATTGAAGTTCCTGAAAAAAAACATATTAAAATTTTGAACAAGCCAACACCTGGAAATGCTGGAAATCTATTATACCAGGATTTGAGCAAGTTTTCCCATGTTTCTACAATAAACCATTGAGTATATGTGTTAAACAATGAAACAGGGTAGCAAACATGGATTCTTACTCTCAATTTCGAATTTCAAAGAGAAACAGGCTACCAAATCAAAGAGAACCCATTACAATAAAATCCCGAGACTTCCCCAATAACTATTGCTTCCAATTCAGATCAGAAATCAAGCATCAAATTAGCAAATTCAATACATGAAAACAAGACCAAGAGAGAGATGTTACTGTTTTGGCGATGACAGCACCCCCAACCTTCATCAAAAGCTCTCTTCATGACAGTGTAATTAGTACCAGGTGGTCTAGAACCAATAACAAAAGGATTTGGCATATGCAATCCATTTACATTAACACTTAGATCTGGTTCTTGCTTCGCTTCAGAAGCAAAAACTCTAAAACCAACCCTGCTAGCACTTGTTCTACCCATTATTCCAGATTCAGCGGTGATGGTGCAGTTGATGAAGAGAGACGAAGAGAGAGAAAAAAAAACGAAAATGAAGAGAATTGTCTTTTAGGATTTTGAAAAGAAAAGTTTAACGGTGGATAAGCCACCTCATACGGATCATAGAAATTTTTTGATGGTCCAGATTCGATGTTGGATGCTCATACGATTGTGTGTGAGTTACCATTGTGTATTAGTTACCAAAGTGTGTTAGTTACCATTGTGTGTTAGTTACAAGGTGGATAACGAATTTCGGATGTCGGAAGCAAAACGTAACGGATTTTGGAAATTAGGATTCATCAAAAATATTTGGGTTTTTTTATAATTAGGGTTCTTAGTTTGTCATTTGTTTTACTGTTATGATTTAATGAATTGGGAAAGGAATTTTGGATGTTGCTTAATTTCTTGAATAAATTAAGTTAAGCTTTACCTAATAACAAAAAATATTATTTTCTTATTTGATATTAAATATATGATCATCCCAATTGAAAGGAATTGGGACGCAGAGCATGATGAGGAAGAGTTTAGGATCAATGTTGTCACTCTTAAGTTTTTGCACACTTGAGACATCCCATTTTGCTTGTCCGGTAAGTTTAACGAGTTAGGGGAAGAGGTTACTAAGGATAATAAGATGTAAATGACGAACATGACGATTCAGAATTAGGTGAAGAAACACTATGAGGAGTACATGACGGACATCGATGGGTTAAGGGTACTGGTGAAGATTCCAAATCAGGAGAAGAGGTTACTAAGGATAATAATACGAACATCGATAGGTTCCGGGCACCAATGAAGATTTCGACTTAGGGGAAGAGGTTATTGGGTTAAATCGAGTAGGATTAAGGGTTATTGGGTTAAATCGAGTGGAATCATACAATGATTGAGCATTGTACAAAATTGTATAATTGATGACTATATCTTATTTTTATGAGAAATAGAAGAAACTTACTTGATTAAACACCCAGAAGATAGTTTTTTCACGCGAATCAAAACTGAAAGAAGATAGAAGCTGTGAGATTTAATATGTGGGATCTAGGTTAATAAAGAGTTGATTTCGAGTGAATCCGGGACAGAGAGATTAGGTTTAGTGATTTTCTTTAGGAATTGGTAGCGGCGCAGAGGAGAGCACAACCCGGGACAGAGGGAGAAAGAGGGAAAGGAAAATGAAGCAGAAAAATCGTTTAGGGTTTTGAATTGAATTTTAGGACGGTTGATAATAGTAGTCATACGGATCATGAGATTTTTTGGATGGTACAGATTTGACTTTGGATTCTCATACGGATTGAGATAAGTGTGTGAGAAACATGTGCGGTTTTCTTTGTGCTAAAACGAATTAGTGCATTCAATTTTACTATCAAACTTCGGTGTGAAAAAATCCAAATAATATATATATAAATTAATTTAGATATTGTTATCGACGATAGAGCTCTGGTAAAGATTTCGACTTAGTGGAAAAGGTCATTAAATACATAATATGAACAATATCGGTAGGTTTAGGGTTTCAGTGAAGATTGTGACCCAACATAATAATTTGCTTCTTACTTCTAAGATTGATTTATATTTAAGCTATTTTTTAATTCTGAGAAATTATTTTTGATTATTAAAATTTAAAAATCAACAAAATAAATTTTGCATACATTAATTTTTTTTTTTTTTTGCTACTGGTGAAGATTCCGATCTAGGATAAGAGGTTCTTAAGGATAACATGACGGATCACTACCTTATCCAGAAAAATAATTTTGCTCAAATTCTTTAAATTTTATTTAATCTCAATCAAACTCAGTCATTTTCATCGATCTCACTCGAATTTACTCATTTTTCATTGATCTCACTCGTATTTACTTAACTCATATCAATTTAGACTGAATAAAACTTAATGTATGTGTTCGACTGAGACTGAATAAAACTTAATGAATTATGTGAAATTGATGTAAATTAATATAATTTGAGCAAGATCGATCAAAATTGACTGTATTCAAGTAAGATTGATGAAACATTGAGTGATTTCTAGTGAAATATAACAAAATTGATTGAATTAAAAATATATCAAACTCGTAAACATCATCGAACAAGGGGTTCATTTCCTTTACACGTGATCCTATTATTTATCCATCTTATTTAATACCGCTCGATATCACTTAATTTCTCAAGGATTCCATGGGTTTATGGTTCAGGGTATCGACGAAGATTCCGACTTAGGGGAAGAGGTTTTCATCAATTTCACTCGATTTCACTTATATTTATTGAATTTTATTCAATCTCAATCAAACTTATTCATTTTTTTATCGATCTAACAAATCTAATGATAACACACTATGATTTCATCAGTCTCACTAAAATTCACTCAATTTTTTATCGAACCAACTTGAATACACTCAATTTTGATCGACTTGAATACATATCCGTTCAAAATTGAGTGTATTCAAGTCGATTCGATAAACAATTGAGTGAATTTTAGTGATATTGAAGAAATCATAGTTAATTTTGATTGATCAGAATAGTCGAGTAATATGCATATTACTATCGTAACGTCGGAAATGGATATTTCTATCGTAACGTAACAAATTTTAGAAATTAGGATTCATCAATTTTTTCTTTTTTTGTAATTAGGGTTATTAGTTTGTCATTTGTTTATAAGTTATGATTTGATGGATTGGGTTGAACCCCAACAAATGTTCAATTAAAAGGAATTGAGATGTAGCTTAATTTCTTGTATAAAGTTAAGCTTTACCTAATAACAAAAAATAAATGATCATCCCAATTGAAAGGAATTGGGACGCAAAGATTGATGTCTCGTAGTTTAGAGTTAATGTTGCGAACATGACGGGTGAGGGTTCGGGGTTCGGGGTTCAGGGTTCATATACACCTTATTATCCTTAGTAACCTTTTCCCCTAACTCGTTAAACTTATCGGACACGCAAAATGGGATATCTCATGTGTGCAAAAACTTAAGAGTCGCAATGGTAACTAGCACACACAATGGTAACTAGCACACATAATGGTAACTAACACAAAATGGTAACTAACACACAATCCGTATGAGCATCCAACAACTAATCTGGACCATTAAAATCTTTCCATGATCTGTATGAGGTGGCTTATCCACCGTTAATCGTTTTTTGCAAAACCCTATACAAAAGTTTGTCTTTCATTTTCGCCCTTTGCTTTTCTCTCTCTCTCTGTCTCTCTTCCAATTTGAGCCGCCCGTGGAGAAACTAGGGTTCCATATTCGACTGCACCATCACCACCATCACTGCCGAATTAGGATCATTCAACACCATCAAGATGAAACTCTATTATCACTTATTTATCAGATCTCTCACGACATCTCAGTTTCTATTCCTAAATGAATGAAAACCCAAATGAAAACTTAATTGTTATTCTCCGCCTCAATCTCAGTCTCTCATCGTCTTCCTTATACTCAGATTCATCATTGAAACCCTAAGTTTATACATCATAACTAACTCAAAATCAATCATTTCTCCGTGAATACTCTGCACCTGTTTTACATCGATGAAGATTTGAACCCACCAACTCCAGTTGCAATCTCAAAATTCTGCTGGTAATGAAAGAGAAGGATCAAATGATTTTACATCAGATGTTTTATGACCTTGTAGATCTAAATCACGCCTTTTAGTATATGAGTTGTTGCGTCTTTTGGATCCAAGGATTAAGTTACTAAACAAGACAGTGAAGAGGGAGACATTAGTAGTCTTAGAGCAACTGCTGTGGGCGACTATACCAAAGAGTAAAGATTAAATTTACTCTTTAGTCGCCGAATATCAAGCGCAAAAGACGATTATATTTGGTATTTCGACGACTAAAGCTACAGTACCAGATTATATTTCCTCGTGACTAAAAGTATAGTCGCACGCTGTCATATAAAAGCGTTTACGCTAAACGCTTACCCAGAAAAGCGTTATTAAACACGGACGCTTACCCGGAAAAACGTTGGATGAGACGCTTTAGAAGGGCAGCGTAAGATGTAACGCTCCCGTATGACAACGTTTATATGCTCAAACTCCACCCAAATGAGCGTCGTGTAAGACGTCCATGTGAATTTACGTTTAAAACAAAACGCCTGCCTGGAGGGACGCCCAGAGGAAGCGCTCGTGTGGAGCTGCGCTGGCTTGACACGCTCTCCTTGTGTGAACGCCTAGCTGTTGACGCTCTCCTCGGGTGTACGCTCGTGTGGTCGCTCCTCCAAGTTAGCGTTACAATTAAACATCTCTACATAAGGGCGTTATGTTACCATTGTATTTTTTTTTATGTTGTATTTTCTTGTGACCGTTGAACGGGCAGTAAATCCATCTATATAAATGAGTTCTTTCTTTCTCTCCACAACAACATTTCATAACTTATTTATAAACAGTAAATTTTTTTTAAAAGTTTTTAAATTTTAATTCTTTCCAATTTATTTCTAATCACTTTTAGTAATGGGTCCAAAACCAAGAGGTCCAAATTTTTCAGTTGAAGAAGATATAATCATGTGTAGGATTCATTTATCAATATCTCAAGATTCTAGTGTGGGTACGGATCAATCAGAAGACAAATTATGGTCTCGCATCAAAGCTGGAATGAAGAAGCTATACCTTCAATGGCTGATCGGAGTTGGACCTCTATTCAAAAACGCTATCAGGGAATAAGTAAAGAAGTGGCTCTTTATTCTGCAAAGGAGGCCGAAGTGGAACGTGAACACCATACTAGATGGGGTCCTAAACAAAAGGTATGTGAAGACTTAAAAAATTTAAAGTTTTGAATTGTATGTGATGCACTAACTATTTTTCCGAACAACAATAACCAGAGTGTAGAAGTAAGGAGGCTATTCAAGGAAGCTAATGGTGGGAAACCATTCAGGCACGAAGAGTGTTACGCAATTATGTTAGAAAACATAAAATATTCAAGAAGATCAACACAAGTTTTTGATTCATCACAACCCGAAGAAGATTCGGATCGCGATGACAATACTCCATATAGACCATCGCCAAGCCAAGGCCAATCGAAGAAATATGAGATATTCCTAACACGTATCCTCGTCCAATGGGAAAAAAAGAGGCTAAACGTTTGAAGCTAGCAGGGAAAGCAAAATCCGGTGCCCAAGTCGATGCTTTGGGCACAATTATTAACAACCAACAAACCTTTAATAACAGTTATATTGAAAATGCTAAAAGGAAGATTGATCAGAGAGAAGCCGAGTTTGCAGCAAAAGAGGAGTTTCGTATTATGATGACGGACGTGTCCCATTTGGATGCCGCAATGAAAAAGTGGATTGAAATTAGGAAGCAAGAGATTTTACAGAAAAGAAGAGAATCTCGTCTTGGTTAAACGGTATTAAATCCGAGTGTATTTTTTTACCTCATTAATGAAAATTCTAACTTTTGAGTCATGAATTTGATTATCAATTCGAGCTACTACAACAAAAACATAACTTTATAAGATTAAAACTAAACATTCATATTAAGATTGAAAGTTCTACATAGGTTGAAGACCAAAAAACTAACACTTTCGAAGGAAAAAACTAATAAGTAGCTATTTCATTAAATTAAGATTCGTATCGTTTATTAATTTTCATACTTCACCGAAATCGGACCATAAATGTTCGATCAAGTCATTTCGTAATCGAATATGCGTTTCTTTTCTATGTACGGCAACTCGACGTTGGTAAGTTGACATCCTCGACAGTTCTTCAGTTTGTTGACGCGATATATTAACAGGTGCGTTGTAGCGCCCTTGGTCATATTCATGTGGCCAATCACCTGGTTGACGTTCATCCTCCACAATCATATTATGGAATATAATAACCGTTTTCATTATATATGCTAGTGCGTCCATATTCCACATCCTTGCTGGTTGTTTAACGATTGCAAATTGGTTTTTCAGTACCCCAAATCCTCGCTCCACATCTTTTCGGCAGCCCTCTTGCATAACCGAGAATTTACGTTTCTTTGCCGAATCAGGATGCTTGATGGACATAATAATGGTTGCTATCTCTGGGTATATCCCATCACCGAGATAGTAGCCCATATCACAGGAGGTATTTTCCATCTGATTAGGTTCTTAAAAATATAAGACCGGTTCATTACATTAATATCGTTATTGGAACCAGGCATACCAAAAAAGGCATGCCAAAACCAAAGATCTTGTGAAACCACTGCCTCCAAAACAATACTTTCATCGCCTTTGTAGGCAGTGTATGCACCAGATTCGGCAGATGGACATCTATCCCATTTCCAATGCATACAATCAACACTACCTAGCATCCCAGGAAATCCCCTAGCTTTGTTCTGGTTAAGCAACAATTCTACATCATTTTCCGTGGGGTTGCGTAAATACCGTTCCTCATATAAATGCAGTATTGTCAAACAAAACCGACGTGTTGCCTCAAGAACCGTGCTTTTTCCGATGCGTAAGTACTCATCTAGTGCATCCGCCGCAGATCCATAAGCCAACATACGAATTGCAGCCGTAATTTTGACGTGTGGTGTTAATCCAAGGCGCCCGGTCGCATCCCTTTTTTGAACAAAATAAGGGTTAACTGCTATTATATCCCGCAAGATACGGTTGAACAATTCTCTTCTCATTCGAAATCTTCTTCGAAAAACATGGGGAGGAAAAGTCGGGTTATTTGAAAAGTAATCTATATGTAGTTGTGTAGCTCCTTTCTCACGCCTCCTTTGAATTTCGGTCCGAGAACGGGGCAAGTGAATGTATGAAGTGACCAATCCTAAATTTATTGCTTGGTCATTTTGGTTAATCACAAATGCTTCTTCGTCTGATGAGGAAGTGGTGTTATTACTATCTTCATTAGATGTTGAAGATAGGTTTAAATGATTAGGAGGATTATAAGAAGAGGAATTAAAAGAACCATAAAATATGTTGAAGTTTTGATTATCTGCCATTGTAAAGGGAGCAGTAGTATGATTTGGGGAGGGTAATATTAAACCCAAGTTAGACTTGACCTATAAAGGAAAAACAGACAACAAATTTCGATTGATAAAAAACTATTTAAAACTTTATCAGTTGAATAGACAATACAACGCATAGATAAGGGTAATATTATTGAGTTAGACTTGACCTATAAAGGAAAAACAGACAACAAATTTCGATTGATAAAAAACTGTTGAATACTTTATCAGTTGAATAGACAATACAATGCATGTGCAGATACAGTGGTAATATTAAAGGAAACTTAGAGTTGTCATATAAAGGAAAAAGGCAAAAAAATTCCATTGATAAAATCAAGACAAAATAAGTCTCATTACGTACCACCGATACAACTGATACTAAAGGGCTAAATGCCAAAAACTTAAAATTACCTAAAAACCAAAGTAACAGAAAATACATGCAGTACAATCCAAATACAAAAATATAATGTAACTTGGATTGAATAAACAATAATCGAATAACACTATTGTGTAGTGTTTTGGTCTCCACGAGAAGAGCGTGGTGGCATAAACGGAGGCATACTTGACGAAGTTCCCAGACCACCCGTGTTCCACATTTGAGATGGTAGAGTTGTCGCAAAATTACCAAAACCTGGATGTGGAGAATGAGAATGAGCACGTCCAAGTTGTAGGTGCAAATTTGTGTTTTCATTCTTATAATTCTGCAATTCCTCCATCCTTTCCCTCGATTGGTCCAAATGAAACTTACGAAGTTGTTCTGTTAAATCGGCTGATTCTTGCGCAAAATTGTAAGCTTCGGCCTTTAAAAATTTGTTTGTAAGTTTCTCATATAATTTCTTTAAATATATATTTTTGTTTAAATTTTAAATATACTTACGTATGTCCAGTTATCTAGCGGCGGAATGGCAACATGTTCAGCTGGATGGTTTAGGGTTTCTGTAACAATACCCCCCAAACAGTCGTATGTTTCCACCTCCCAGTTTACTTGGTTGCAATATTTCTGGGAGTTAGTAACCTTTCGCCAATAATCCAAATAGGAATCATACGTAACCCGATCTTGGAGGTATTCATTTATGAATATGGAACATGATGTAATTTTAATAGTGGTAAAAAGAGGTTCGTTTCTCGAACTTGTAAAGGTAATGATTTTAGAAAAGAATGATTTTAATTAACTCTAGAAAATTCCAGGAGTATGAAAAAGACTAAATAACCTAAAGATGATTTTTGAATAATTTTAAAAGGACAAGGAATCAGGAATCAGGTAATTCTAACAACCTATGTGATTAATCAGATAATTCTTTTTAAATTAATTGAAGCGCAAGTAATTGCCAAAATTGGTTTCGTTATGCTAACAAACAGAGGTAAATCACAAGCATGGACTATCAAAATTAATTAACCAAGCATAATCCATCAAGCAAAAGCACAACTGTTGAAAGAAAACCGTTTTCACTATTTAAAACTATGCAATTCTAATAACAAAAGAATTATAAATAATTATTAGAAAATAATTAAATCACATAAAATTGAGAAAATTACCTTATCCATCATCCCAGTAAATAGACTTAGCTCATGGTGGAGAAAACTTTCTCAAAAGATCTCTTCATTGCTCAAAATATCGATTACAAGGTTAAATAATGCTGTAACAGCTGATTTGATACGCGTATATGCGTTACAGAAGAAGGTTCAGCTGTTACAGAAAAGTTTTAAGCAACAAAGGTATGAAACAATAAGCAACAGAAATATTTGAATCAGCAACAGATGTAGAGGTTGCTGAGTCTTCTTCTCCGGTGCTGTCTGGATGAAGAACAGCCGGCCGGTGCAGCAGCATCTAGTCGGCGGCGACGGAAGTTCACCGGTAAATTTCTGTTTTCTTCTCTAGGCTTTTTTTTGTCATTTTTCTTGGCTTCTCTTGGTTTATATAGGTAGTAGAAACCCTAGAGAGAGTTCTAAACCTAATAGAACTCTCTCAAACAACCCACAAATCCCAATCCTAATTGAAACATGATTCCGGCCACATACATGATTTCCGAGCTGATTTCACGGGATTTTTTGCTAATTCTGACTTGTGTGAGATATCTATTAACGTGTGGAACAATCTGGAAGCAAAATAACTTACGAATCAATTGAATTTAACACGTCCAGAACTGTCCAGTTCTTCCCGATGAGTTGAATCTGCTGAGTCGACTCGCTGGCACGCTGGGTTGACTCGCCTGGTTGACCCGCTGGGTTGACTCGGCCGATCCTAGGGTGTCCCTTATCCATTCTTGGGGTGCCAATAACACTTGTCCTTGGGTGCCTTTATCACTTTTTGAGCCAATTTTTCCACAAATCGTTATTCTTCAAATGTACCTACAGAAGCATAAAAACACGTAATATTTGCAAGATCGAATACTAACTTAATAGAAACTAAGGTGCAATTTAGCCACTAAAATGTGTCTATCAAATACCCACAAACTTACTATTTTGCTAGTCCTCGAGCAAACTACTCTAAAAATAAAGTAAAAATCCTAACTCACTTTCGCAGGAATCGCGACTACATTTAGCGTATGCAGTAAGCCGTTAAACCCCTAGGTGTCCCTAGTGGACGAGTTTTGTATCGTGAGGGTTTACAAGAGGTATACCCACAAAACCTGGATTTGGATCTTAGCAACATGTGAATGATTCAGGATAGACACTAAACAAGCTAGTTAGTTAGCTACTCAGATATTCGGCTATAGGGACCATTACCCTTTATGGGTCCAATCACTGTACACGAGTGTTAACTCAAGCGTACTAAAATTCATATCTAAGACAACAGAGTTCTACTAAGAAAGTTATCTAACCACCCATCACATGAAAAGACTTAGAAGATGAACGTAGACTGTAGAAGGTCGCAAATGTTGACTGAGGCGAACGGTGTTTCCCATATCTGTCTGAAGGTCAGTACCGAGATGAAACCTAGTGTATCGAGATACTCCCCATTTATTTTGAACGGTTACTACTAACTAAAATATTTACAAGTTCCCATCGATCCTGCGTTCCACGCTTGCTTAGGCGACGGAGACATGAAGAACTTTAAAATACCAAATACTATTTTTTCTCAATTTTTTTCTAACTTTTTTTCGATTTTTTTTTTCCTGACACCTAATACATGTGTGTTCCCATGGATCCTGCATTCCACGCTTGCTTAGGCGACGGAGACAGGGGGACCACACACATAACTCTAAAACACTAACATATTATTCATGTGGGGCATGATCTCAACACACTAAATGTCATTCCAGTGCTAATTAACATGTCGATGCTAGGACCCACCAATACTCTCAGAGAAACACGAAATTACAAATAATAAAACAGAACGTGATATGGTGGTGACAACTATCATGTTATTTCTAACACCTGAACTCTGTCTCCTTTATGAATAGACCATCTAGCTGGGCACACCAATCCTTATAGCAAAATGGCTAAGTTTCCATCTACCTAGAGTGGTTAGTGTCACCCTGAATTGTTCACATGCTTCTAAATTCCAAATCTTATTAATCCTAAAAAGTCTCCCAATACCCCCAAACTTAAATTAAACAGTGTCCCCAATGTTTCTAAACACTGCACGAAAAGGAATTAGAGAAAGATATTACCGTGTCGCATGAGCATAAGTTACCTCCTTAAATCATATAGCAATAATCGGAACAACTGCGGATCATCTGAATCAAATAGTGTTAACCGCAATAGAAGGAAACAGCAGCAAGCTACAAAGATAAACAATCTGAACACACTTTGATCCCAATCTAGGTAAACCACATCGACCAGAGGATGGGTTTTTGGCAACTGAACTTCTTTCTGAACAGGATGATCATTGGATCTAGCTCGAAGATGATCTTGTACAATGGAAGACGTGCATATATCAGGTCCCAAGCTAGGGACCTTCCTAAGATTTAATGGTATAACACATGGAGAATGATAGTCACCCCCAAACTTAGAGTTTTCAGTGTCTCTAGATAGACTAATAACAATTTCCCTCATTTCCGGATCGTCAGATTCTCGAAAATAGTCAATTGCTTCTTCTAAATTACAATCTGGTGGTGAAGAACCTAACAAATTGCTCACTTCATTAATAACACTATCATTATCGCCATCAATTCTATAGTTGGCTAGGCATTTCTCTAATGGATCTTCTAATTGGTCGAGCCTATGCGGCATCTCCCTAGACGGTTTGGATTCCTCCTCTAAATGGATCTGGTGCATACAAACTGTTGGGCTACTTCCCTTAATATCTGCTACGGTCCCTCCTAAGGCTTTTTGATTGTCCTGAAGCACGGTTAATAGCCTATTCTCTTGGTCACTATCCAAATCTGGAGCTACAATCACAGGTAAGGTCTCTGATGGGCCTAACTCATCAAACTCTAATCCAAAGTGGGCTAGAAATTCTTCTAACGGGTCTTCTATCAAAGTGTTTGGTAATGACTCCTGAACTGGGGTCTCTATCATGTTGACGGTTTCTAAGCTGGGGTCATCTAGCTCAGGTGGTTGATTACTAATGTTGAAGATATTCAGCTCAATAGTCATGTTACAAAAAGACAAGTTCATAATACCGTTACGACAGTTAATGATCGCATTAGATGTTGCTAAGAATGGGCGACCTAGTATAACCGGTATATGATTCTCTGGATCAGGCACAGGTCTGGTATCAAGCACAACAAAGTCCACTGGATAAATAAATTTATCCACTTCAATCAAAACATCCTCTATAACACCACGAGGAATTTTCACAGACCTATCAGCTAACTGCAACGTCATCTGAGTCGGTTTCAAATCGCCTAGTCCTAGCTGGAGGTACACATGGTACGGCAGTAAGTTCACACTGGCTCCTAAATCGAGTAAGGCTCTTTCTACCCGGTAGTTTCCTATTGTGCAATCTATGGTTGGGTAACCTGGGTCTTTGTACTTCAGGGCCGTACTACTCTGTATAATTGAACTTACATGACTAGCTAGAAAAGCTTTCTTATGTACGCTAAGTTTTCGCTTTCGCGTACACATGTCCTTAAGAAACTTGGAATAAGCAGGAATCTGCCTAATTGCATCTAATAATGGAAGGTTGATCGTGACTTTCTTAAAAACTTCCATTATTTCATTAAAATTGGATTCCTTCCTAGTAGGTGCTAACAACCTTGGGTATGGGGCTCTAGGCATGAAATCGGTTCTCTGAGGGGTTGCCTCAGGCTCTTCAGAGGCTTTATCAGTCTCTTCAACTATTGGGTCAGGGTGAACTACAATTTGTTCACTATCAGCCCTAGTTACCTTGTTATCCACTACCTTACCATTCCTAAGGGTACTAATTGCATTCACATGACTGGATGATCTCTCACCAATCAACATTCCATTGGATCCTCTAGGATTGGGTTCGGGTTGACTAGGGAACCTACCAAGTTCTCTCTCTCTCAGAGCCGTAGCAATGTCACTGACTTGGGTTTGTAAACTAAACACAACTTTTTCTAGGCTTTGGAACCTCTGCTCATACTTTTCATCATTGCTGGGCTGAGTTGGTCCAGCCGAATTCTTATAACTGAAGCCTGGAGGACCTTTAGCATTACTAAACTGACCTTGAGCCTGGCCTTTCGACCAGGAAAGGTTCGAGTGGTTTCTCCAGCCAGGGTTATAAGATTCCGAATACGGGTCGAACGTTCTCTGGTTAACAAATCTAGTGTTATTATAAAGAGCAAAAGCCTGCTCTTCGAATTGGTTGGGCTCTGAACTACTAGCTTGATTCATTTCGACCAGTTCTAGCCTTCTAGATAAGGCTTCTATTTGGGCCTTTGAATCGAAAGATCCTTCTACCCTATGAACATTTCCTCTTCCTAGAAGAATTGTTCTTTTTGGCTCTCTACTGCTCTCCCACTGCTGGGTCTTCTCGGCGAT
Source organism: Papaver californicum (assembly GCA_023531435.1). Classification (NCBI taxonomy): domain Eukaryota; kingdom Viridiplantae; phylum Streptophyta; class Magnoliopsida; order Ranunculales; family Papaveraceae; genus Papaver; species Papaver californicum. The sequence continues at coordinate 16,622 of JAJJMC010023380.1, forward strand.
GTCCCTCAGAAGTTTCATCGCCTCAGCAGGAGTTTTACTGTCGAACCCTCCGGTTGACAAAGACTCGACCAAGGTTATAGATGCGTAGTCCAAACCGTCATAGAGAATCTGAACTAGCCTTAACTCCTCTATACCGTGGTCTGGGCATTGGGAAAATAAGTCATTGAACCTTTCTACATACACATACATAGACTCTCCCTCTAGCTGGGAAAACGTGCATATTTTCTGCCTAACAGACGAAATTTTGTTCCTAGGGAAGAACTTCTGAATAAAAGCTGAAGTAAGTTGGGCATAGGTTTCAACTGACTCAGGAGCCAAGCTGTATAGCCACGACTTGGCTTTGTCTCTTAGTGAAAAGGGAAATAGCCTAAGTTTAATAGACTCGTCATTCAAGTCTCTAATCCTGATTGTGCTACATATTTCCTCGAATTCCCTAACATGAAAATAGGGATTTTTGTTTTCTTTTCCTAAGAATAATGGGAGCATCTGGATAATTCCGGGTTTCAGTTTGTAGCTCGCTTCAGTAGCGGCTAACTTGATGCAAGATGGACGTGAGGTCCGGGTCGGATTCAATAAATCCTTCAGAGATGTCATTGCTGACACAGTCTCGGGAGTGACTACTTCACTCTCAGTTGGCTTCTCAAGGTTAAGGTGAACTACAAGTCTGCCACTAATTAACCTACCTTGAGGGTCTCTATCCCAAGTTCGCCTTAAGGGCGTCCTTGGCATACAAAAATTTAATCCTAACAAGCAATTAATCAAACACAACCGTGCCCTGACTCAACCAAATCAAACCTAAATCTAGCAAACAACAAGCATGATGGCTCCACTTAGATTGTCTCTAGACCAGCTTCTATTCTTTCAAAAAGCAACTGGTTATAATGTTAGCAAACCTCTTAGAACGATCTGAATTAGATTAAGTCGAAGAGAAACAGGAGAAGCTCAATGGAGCTTTGATACCCCTGTCTCTTTGGAACTTTTCCCTGGGTTACAAGGCGGCTCTAATCAACTTAAAATAATCTTCCTGTTCTTCGAGTTAGGCTAATAAAGTAACCCGTACAGTCCTTTTGAACGAGTTTCCAATAAGCTCGATACCCTATAAGTCTCTTTCTAGTCAAGATTTTAGGCTTAGGTTCGCGTAGGTTTCGTTTTCCTAAAGCGGGAAAGAAGGAGACGGTGATGAAATCCGAAACCTTATCTTGTTTGGCCAGGCCTTGCCCTTTACTATGCAAAAATTAAGTTCCGTATTCAGTCCTCAACATATATGCATACAAAGGCGTCCAGAAAACCCACTGACATGAGATTCGTGGGTTGGTCGAAGCTTACCTCCCGTACTAGACGGGCGACGAACCGTTGAAGTCGACTCGGGCCACTAATATCCTTTTTAATAGTGTGCGAACCCGAGGGGCCGAGACAATATCGTAATTGTCGTCCTTCCCTGCACACAGTTTGATATTTAACTACCCTTCCGTAGGGTTTAATAATAATAAAATGTCCAAAGTCCCAAAAATAATGTCCAAAAGTGTCCGAAAAATAAAAGAAAAATTACAGAATTAATAAAAATCCTAATACAATTTTCTAAACTAATCAAAACTAATTAAAACTAATTAAAATAAACTAAAAATCTAATTAAAATAATAAAATCTTCGATCTTCTTTTTCGTTCTTTAAGCTTTTCCCTTTTAATTCCAAGTCTTTAGCTTTAATTCCAAAACTTTGGCTTACTTCCCTTTTCGATCAAAAATTCAACCTGTAGCAAAAAAGAGAAATACCAAAAGAAACGTAAAATAGAACAAAGTAAAAGAATAAAAATAAAAATAAAAACCTAAAAATAAATCTAAAACCCTAAACCTAAAAACAAGTCCGCGTCGGCGGCGCCAAAAATTGATGTAATTTTAATAGTGGTAAAAAGAGGTTCGTTTCTCGAACTTGTAAAGGTAATGATTTTAGAAAAGAATGATTTTTATTAACTCTACAAAAATTCCAGGAGTATGAAAAAGACTAAATAACCTAAAGATGATTTT
>JAJJMC010023382.1:0-14906 GCA_023531435.1 Papaver californicum
ACTCAATTTGCAAATGCAGCTGATGAACATGATATTCCTAAACAACGGAAAGAGTCTGCCAATACTCCTACTACTAGAAGCTCATGTTCTAATACTAACAGGGTAACACAATCAATAGAAAACGCACGTGCGGCAGCCGAGGCGTTTAAGTCTAAGAAGCCGTTCTTCAAGGTCATTATGACTTTACAACCTTGTGTAAATTGTAAAGTGAGTCCTCATCACTGTGAAAGATCCGGTGTTTCTTGATTTATCTTAGTAAATTGTTCTTAAGTTTGAGTTCAAGGTATTTTTGACACTGTTGTTCAAGATTTGCCGCAGGAATTGGTGATGATAAGAGATTACCAAAACCTCTATATTAATTGCTTAAAACTTCTGTGGGAATCCCTACCGTATACAACACGATTTATTGAACAAATGGAATTGAAAGGCCAAAACATGTCATGTCCACTGTTCTGTTAGAGAAATGTTTACTTATCTTCCTGTAAATTTATGATTGTCCACCTTAATTTCCTTTCCAATGCAGCATGTACCTGCGGATTTTGCGACTCGAAATTTGCCACAGAGAACTACATTTGTCAATCTAAGGGTTGCGGATAGGAAATCATGGGATGTCAAGTTGCTTTTTTATGAGAAACATCAGAGAAGAATGCTATCTAAGGGTTGGACTAAGTTTGTTTCAGATAATCAATTGAAGCCAGGGGACGTCTGTGTGTTTGAGCTTGTTGATGGAAAAGAAATTGTGATGAATGTGAACATTTTCCGGGCCTCCCAAGAAGCATATAGTGTTGAAAGATTGGAGACAAATGCTCCACGAGAAGCCGGATCAAAAGAAAAATCGGTTGCAGCAGCGCCCTTCTTCAAGGCTACCATGTGTTCCACTTATTTAACACACGGATATGTGGTAAGTGTTTCATAATTCATCTTAGTATAAAACAGTTTAGACCAGGATACTAGTGTTTTTTGGCATAATACTTGGTCGTCTAAAATCTACACACAGGACCAGATGATCTTGAAATACCAATTTTTAAGTTGAATGCTTAACACTCGTACAAAGATTGCAACCATGTACATGGTTTGTATAAACTGTATTCCTTTACTTTCTTTTGCATGTAGTATGCACCTGCGGCTTTTGCATCTCAGTATTTGAAACGTGAAGTTAAGAAGGTCACTATACGGGTTTCGGATGGGAGGCGGTGGAAAATTGAGAGGATTGCTAGAGATCAACATAAACGTGCAAAGCTATCTCAGGGTTGGGCAAAATTCGTTTTAGATAATCACTTGAGTAAAGGTGATATTTGTGTTTTCGAGTTAGGTAATGAGGAAAGATTTGAGATGAAAGCTTCCATTATTCGAGTCTCTGAGAATGGGGAATAGAGTGGAACCAGACCTTTGGAAAAGGCATATATGAAGCTTCTGAAGACACATGTGGTAGGATTGCAATATCAGGAGGACTGATGGTTGGTCCATTAGTTCCTTTTGTTTGCAATATTAGGCACTTTTTGCAGATCTGCTCATTTTGTTGTAAACTTGATTAAGTTTTTTGGTTTATGTTGTGGGATTCTCTGTTATTGGGAAACTGGCATCACCGCACCTATCAGTTTTGGCAACACAGATGCTAGATTTGGATTAAATTTAATGCAAATCCATCTCCTTAAATTTCCAATAGCATTTTAATTAGTAGCCGGCAGATTCTATGATATAGCTACAGCCAAGAAAAATACATAGTGCCTGGCCTTATCAGCTTAGACTAGTTGGGTATAAAACTATAAATTTAGCACCCCCAATTGCGCCAGGCATACTTCGTTTTTATGCACAGAAATTTAGTTGTCATTCTCCCTTTTATTCACATCACATGTCGCAAATGGTGTACCACCATATTCACCTTCAGATCGTATGCTAACGCAAGAAGATTCACCGTCTCGATAATTAGGTCCCAAGACTCCCAACCTTAATCTACAGACTTTTCTCCCTCTTTTCTCTTCCTGTAAATCCACAGAAAGAAAAGCCCTCTCTTCACCCCTCATGGAAAGGATCCCTAGCAGAGAATGGCCCAGTCCAGTATAGCATGCTCCATGGAGGAATTACACGGTCATAAGTGGCCACTTGGGGTGGGTGAGATCTATTGCATTTGATCCTAGCAATTCCTGGTTTTGTACTGGTTCTGCAGATCGTATGATTTAGATATGGGATGTAGGAACTGGAAGCCTAAAGCTCAGGTTAACAGGACATATCGACCAAGTCAGGGGTCTTGCTGTGAGCACACGACAGACATACATATTCTCTGCTGGTGATCATACCATGGGCATTTGAGTGGTGTTCACTGCTTAGCTCTTCATCTAACCGTTGATGTTTTACTTACTGGAGGACGTGACTGTGTTTGTCGTGTGTGGGATATTCGTACCAAGATGCAGGCCTTTGCTCTCTCTGGTCATGAGAACACAGTTTGTTCAGTTTTTTGCTCGATCCACGGAACCTCAAGTTGTGACTGGTTCTCACGATACTACAATCAAGTTCCGGGACCTCTGATATGGGAGAACGTTGGTAACAGTCACTCAGCACAAGAAATCTGTGCGAGCGATGGTGCATCATCCAACATAGCCTAGTTTTGCGTCTGTATCTGCTGACAACATAAAGAAGATTGGCCTTCCAAGAGGAGAAATTTTGCACTATGCTTTCCCAACAGAAAACAATCATAAATGCAATGGCTGTTAATGAGGACTGTGTGATGGCTACCGGAGGTAACAATGGAAGCCTGTGGTTCTGGGACTGGAAGAGTGGTCATAACTTTCAGCAATCCCAAACAGGTGTGCAGCCTGGTTCATTGGACAGTGAAGCAGGAATATACGCTCTTTCTTATGACATAACTGGTTCAAGACTAGTCACATGTGAAGCTGATAAGACGATCAAGATGTGGAAACAAGACGAAGATGCCACTCCCCAGAGTCATCCTCTCAATTACACACCTAAAGATCTTCGACCTCGTACCTAGTGAGGTTTTGTCCCAGTACCCTGATCCTTCTCGAAATTGGAGAATCTGTTAAAAAGGTATGCATGAAAACCTATGTTGATTCCTTCGCCAAAACATTCACAGATATGTGGAATCTGTCTTGATATATCCTTGTAATGTATTTATCATTATACAGTTTTAATGCTATTATGCTATCTATTATGCAGTTTTAATGCTATCGGCTAAGTAAAGTTATTATTAAGCATGTCGTGTTTTACTGTCGTGCATTTTCTACATTTTTTGTCGGTTCCAATATCTTATCATTAAGTCGATACTAATGACTAAATTGGTAACAAGCTAACTGAATATAATCAACAAAACCTACAATTTGTATTTGAGAAGAGTAAAACCTGACTCTTTGCTAAGAGAGTGTTTCCAATGAAATTTTCTTGCATTATTCACTTTTGCAAACTAGAAAAGGGACAACAAAATAACTTTCACCTCTATATTCTTCTGTTTAAACAATTTTCGCTAATCTAAGAATATGTACATAAATGGAGATGACTACAAGAACAAAAAAAATGATTGGCTGGTTGTAATTCCTATATTTCTCTTTGGAAACGCAAGGGATGGAAAAAAAGAAGTAAAATTTAAGTTACCAGGCTGTATTTGTTAATGAGCAAGTTTGTCGTCAGCAAGAAGAAATGACACCATAAACTCATTCCACACATCAGGTACTCCAGGAAGACACCAGTGACTACAGTCAGCCACAGCTGGCATGTCACTATAGGGTCCCACATGAGCGTCGCTCCGAAAAGCCCCCATAGAAGTAACTTGAAGAACTGTAACAGGAACCGTCATGTTCTTTACAACTTCTGATATGATGTCTGAAAACGGGCTCTGGTCTCTCCCTTCAGTTTCTGACATGGGGAATTGAGTCACATTGCAGGATCTTCGTGATTGATCGCTGCAGAAATAGAAAGATTTTCCACTGTTAATCATTATCTTAACATACAAACACATTAACTTGTGAGAAAAAAATAACAGAAATTCTCATTCAGTAGAAAGCTTTGGTGTCGATGTCCAATTTCTGTTCAATAAAGGCAAACGGAATCATGTTTTTCACATAAAACACTTTTTCTTCAATATTGCAATCAAATATATTAAAAATTAACTATTGGGAAGACGATCTACATAATAATCTGAAACATACGAATAAGTCATCGTGTGTATCCAAAAGGCAAACAGAAATATCCACTGGCAACAAAAATGAGAATTCTAATGCCACTAGTCCAAGTTAGACAGGATTACAGCTGACAGGCTAAATAAAGTTGTATCACTGCGGCTAGATATGTATAAATTTGGCAGGAATAAAAGATATTAAGCGCAAATAAAGTACCTCCAATTAGACCAATGCGAAGGCTCAAAACTCCGAAAGAAGATCTTTGTTCTATTTGTGTTGACCGTTGTCTCAACCCATGAGGCCCAAGTGTCTAATGCTGTTTTGTAAGCAGCAGTGATAGACATCCCAAGCTTTAGCACTTTTCCAACCTGAAAATAGCAGCCCCTGTCTGGAAACACATTTTAGAAACAGCCTCTAAAGATATATCTACTGAAATACAAAAGGTTTCCAACAAAGATAAGCTAAATGAAACGAGCATAACCATTATGAAAAGATAAAAAACATATACATGGAAAATATCTACATTTCCCTATATACAGTTAGATAAGGTGTGGGTGTTCAGTAAGCAGCAAGCATCTTTTGATGAGATGACGGTAATGTGTGTTTGTCAGGTTTCTGATAATTGGCGAGAACTGGTGCACGAATGAATGGAGGCATGTTATGTATGTTACATCTCAGAAATAGTAAACTGAGTCCTTGACAGTTAAACTCGATTCACTAGATACTGAATACACAAAGTTAATTTCCAAGAATATTAGCCTGCATTCATTAAAAAAGCATCGAATTCTTCAGGTTTCCTAAAGTGCAATGCAAAAAACACCATATGATTTCTTATGTCAATAAGTTAGTATTAGCAGTGAATCACATTTCTCTTCCAAGATTTTTCTAGTCAGCGAGTAAAGACCTAACATGTCCTGCTACTCTCTTGTTCATGGTCTTTACTTCTCTAATTGTTGTCAAATATCTTATCCATTATATCTCAGGCACGTAGTCGGTCCCCGGGTCTTCTATTAGGGACTCTATTACTATCCTTCTTTCATCGTGCTGCACTAGATGTTTCCCAACTGGAATAGCACAATCAGAAGTCAATTGAACAAAAAGATTTTTGAGAAACTTGGAAGCTTTAAATATATGAGAAAAGACACTATTTAAACACTAACTTCGAGGAGCAACAGCAACACCTAACTCTCAATCGAAAGAGAAAAGTCTACCTGATTGGATTCTTGGAGTTGGACATATTACTCATATAAGTATATAACCAACCAAGTTCATCACAAACTTTACCATATGACAAAGACAAACTATAGTAGCATCAGTGGCCACGAAAATTGTAAAATTACATTTTGAATGAAAGACTAGATACTATAGTCAACAACCTAAAAGTAGAATTGGTAATAAGAAAAACGAAAACTACGGTCTTGTTAGTTCATGTGTAGACTGGTTCAAGCATGAAGAAGCATATGGATCAACATTAGATGTACTAGTATATGGCAATGACATCATTGTAACAGGTTCCTCAGTTAAAGCTGAAATCTCACTTCATTTGAATCAAAGATTTGGGACCCTTACACTACTTTTTGGGTCTGGAAGTTCATCGTGATCCTTATTCTATAATGTTATCTGAAAAAGTATGCAACAGATGTATTAATTCGCACAAAAATGGAGGGCACTTAGATTCTTTCCGCATCCGAGGTACCCATGAGCCATGATTTCATAAGTTTGCATCTGATGTGTGAATGCCAAGTTTAAATGAAAAGTTGGAATGAAGTTATGCCATAAAGGACTAAACAATGAAACATGAAAAACAATGCCAAATGCGTACAAGTAATCAAATCAAAGAATGCCTGAAATCTTAACAAAATATAATAAGACTGCTAAAAGTAAAGTAATCTTAACGTGGCAGAGAAAACTTACGTGTCAAAAAGCTTGCCAGTTGTCCACCATTGTCCTGTATTAAAAATCAGAACATCTGAATCAATCCATTCTTTACTAATATCATCCAACTTATCCAACTTAAGTGTTGATCTAACTCTCTTCGGGCCAATTCTAGGGACCCAGCCATGCTGCACCAAGAATACTGATCGAAAGAACTCAACAGTAAAATTGAAAGAACTGAACCTTACACCCAAAAACCGAATCTGCTTAGTAATCTTATTCCCATTCACTTCATAAACGCTTTTCTTATCTTCTACTCCAGTCATAAGCAAACAAATCAAAGACTGCCATTGTGTTCTACTCATTGAATCACCAACAAAAACAATCCGTTTCCCGCGAAGTCTCTCCAAAACTACAGATACATCAAACACCGGTACATTACAATTCTTAGGCTTCCACCTCCACTTCAAATAATCAATATCCTTCCTCCCATTAGCCAAGCAATTAAACCCTGGTTCAGCGAACGGACATTCTGAGCTATTATACAATGGGTAACCAATATACGGCTCCCAGTTCCCCTCAAATAAATCACATGTTCCTCCTCTACTCTCAACTGGCTTCGAGTCATTCGACAAAGCATACCCATGAAAAGCTTGGGTTAGACTCGGAAACACATACAAATAACCACACCCCGTTGCTAAAACGAATGTAATTAACAAACTACATCCAACAATTATCTGAAACGACCTTGATACCCATGTCTTTCGATGTCCTCCAACTCTAGGACTCCTAGGGCTTCCAGAACTCAAACTCTTTCTGCTATAATGACCAGACAAACTCCTACTAAATGTACTCACCATCTTAATCAATCATATAGTTATATTATTACTAACAACAACAACAACCCACATCAACAACATCAAAATTTACAATTCATTCAACCAAATAAAAATTGAATCTTCACAAAACCCAAGTGCACAAGATCAAATTTTTTGGATCAAACCCAAAGACATTGACTCAAATCCAAGAAAAGGGTTTCATGAAAACTAGTCGAAATACCTGAGATTTAATTCTTTTTTCAATAGTGGATGAAGCTTCAGTCTGAGTAACACTGGATAAAAGAAACAAATACTGATTATTATTAAGAAACAAAAACTAACCTTAATTTGGATTCCTTGAAAATGCCAGATCAAGGTATTCTTATGAGCCTTTAATCTTAGATCGGAATGTAATGATATTGGAAGCTTCTTTGAGGCTATGAGTGTGGTGTAATGGCGGAGACAGAGAAATAGTTTAGTTAGAGATTTGGTAGAGTGAAATAGTATAAAAACACAAGGGTAGTTGTCATTTAGATGTAATATTGGCATTTACAGTAAATTTAGGGTGATGATCCGATCTCTGTGTCGTTTTGTTTGTTGTAATAAAAGAATCGGGAATGTGTTTTTGACCCCATTGCCCCCAAATCCTTTTCTTTCGACCAAACAAAATGATTAGATTTGAAGTTAACAAAGATGTTTGTTTGCTTAGTTAAGGATTTTCTCCAACCGAATATAAAACCACTAAAGTAGTTATCATATCACATTTTTCCTATTGAAAGGAAGATTATTTGAGATGTTTGGTTAGACGGTGAAAGTTTGGTGGGGAGTTGATCAATTCAAATCATTGTAGATGCTTGCCACACAAATAGAAAATTGTTAATGAAGTTCGGTGGGAAGTGCCAAAGTTTTTTGTGTGTCACTAAATCTCCGAGATGATTTAAGAGCATCTACAGTGGGACGATCATATAATGGACCAAATCTATATTTGATTTTTGGTCCGTCTAAAATGGATCACAGTGGTGCGATCAAATTTGGGTTATGGTCTAATTTTTCTACTGTTTGGAATCATATTTGATCCGAGAACTGGACAAAACACGAATATGGTGGAGCGTTAACTTATCTATGTGTCTCGTGTCAGGTGTGACGCTAGCTCTCCGTCTCGTGTCAGGCGTTTATCTAGACGTGCTTCTGAAGATTGACCAGGCGGTTGTCTAGGTGAACGCCCTATCAGGCGGTTGTCTAGGGGCTACGCCTGTCATTTGGACGTGCTCTTAGACGTGCATCTGAAGATTGACCTGGCGGTTGCCTGGGTGAACGCCCCATCAGGCAGTTGTCTAGGGCTACGCCTGTCACTTGGGCGTGTTGAAGATTGACCGAGCAGTTGTCTAGGTGAACATCCCATCAGGCGGTTGTCTATGCCTACACCTGATCAAAATTTACTCTCTACCCGTTGTGTTTCAGGTGGAGTAAACTCAATTTTTTTTAAATCTTTACTCTTTGGGTTTAGTCGCACCATCGTGGGTGCTCTAAGGTCCGTCCGGGGACAAAAATTTACAAAAGAAAAAAAACAATTGGTAAAAAAGAATCATCATGTGACCTAAATTTACCAATTACTTTTTAATTCAAAATCTTTGTTTTGATAAAAAAAAATTACCTTGATCCAAATTTTAGATTAGAGTCAGAAATATATCACTTTTGTTAAAAATTTGCTCAACGACCCTCTTGATTGCACATATACCCAAACTTACCTTTGTGACTCAAAATATGTCTGTGACCGAAAGCCTACCACATTAGTAAGTAAATGCCCCGTAAAACAAAATTTACCTCATGATTTTAAAAATCTGTCTTGTACCCCGAATTTACACCATTAGAATAAATTAGATAAAAATCTGTCCTAGTGACCTAAAATCTACTTTATAACTCAAATTTCACATGGTGACCAAAAATATATTCTTGTGATCCAAAGTCAGGGGTGCAACCCAAGATCAACTCCATGACCCAAATCTATTGGCAAATAGTTTATTATGCGCTTTAGTATGTGCTGAGTTCGATTGTGATTACGAAATATAAATGTTTAGGAAGGTTGAGGTGACGGAGGAAATTGAAAGGACTATTATTCTTTCAAAATTATTTAATTCTTTGTTGTCTGGAGTAGGGGAAGGTGACCATTGGAAAATTAAACTTCTCAAAAAATTCCAATTTCATTTCTTGATTTGCGTCAAGCACGACTGCATCGAAGTCTATAAATATAAAATAAAAAAAAGTTGTTTCGTTTTTGTAATGTAATTGCAGTAAGAATGGAAATAAATATAGTGTTATTTTCTTATCTAAGAATAAATGGGGGATGTTTTTTATTTTAATTCCGTCATTTTTGGATATCCTAATATATATTGTTTTGTTTAGTTAAGGATTTTACTCAAAAAGAATATAAAGCCACAACAATTGGTAATCTTAATCATATCATATTTTACCTATTGAATGATTATCTGGTTCGATAGTGAAAGTTTGATGAGTGTTGATCAATAAATATCCTTATCGTTGCTTGCTACAGATATAGAAAATTATGAATAAAGTTTGGTAGGAAAATTATGAATAATACATCAGCTTTATGAGTGACATAAAATTATACAAATACGATCTAAAATCTCTTATGTGGCCCAAATTTATTTAGGAATCTAAAACCTACATTGTTAGCAACACAAAAAAAATAAATCTTATGGCCCAAATCAATCTGTTGAAAAATTATACCATATGACTCAAAACTTGTTTTTTAAATTAAATTCTATCTAGCGATAAAGAAATTACATCTCAATCTAAAAATTGAATCATGATCCAAATTTTAAATTGTTGTTGTTAATTTGTCATTGCGACCAACAGTTTGCTCTATGATCACACATGGACCTTAAATGTACGTTTGTATCTCAAAATATCTACATATAATGACCGAAAGCCTACCTCGTCGGTAAATAAATTCCACACGAAACAAAATTTACCTTATAATTTAATAAATCAACCTCGACATCAAATATGCATCTTAACATAAAACAAACCAAAACTTGTATCATTACCTGAATTTTATTTTTGTGACTTAAAATTTGTTATGTGACCCAAAGGTCGCATGGTGGCCTAAAATATACGCTTGTGATTTAAAGTCTAGAGGTGCAATCCAAGATTTACTCCCTGACCCAAATTATGTCTATTGACTTGCAACCTGTATTGAATCCAAAGTTTTTATCATTGCAATGCAAATCCATCTCATGAATTGAAAATCCGCATAATAACGAAAAAGTCGCTATTATGACCTTGAATTTGATATCATAACCCAAAATTTACCCCGCAACCTAAAATATGTACAGAGGCATCATGATTTAAATTTTTCCATGTGACATAAATTCGGTTAAGTTACTCAATTTTTATACTATTGTAGATGGTGGGGTTTTGACAAGGATAAAATAGTAAATTATCTCTTAAGACTCGTGTCTGAGAAATACTAAACTTTAAAATTCTGCAAAATAATTGTTGACTAGACGTTTATCCCTACCCTCTCTCAGGCGCTTATCATTGTCATCTCTATGTATGTATGGCTAACTACGTATACGATCAAATTGATGAATTTAATCAATATTCATTACTATACAGAAAAAAAAATCAATAGAACGACACTGGTGCTTGCTACAACATTCCCATATTTTTTTGTAACTTTTACATAAAATATCAAGCTCCTAGATGGATTGCCCATTAATATAGAGCAATTTTGAGTGTTATTTTGGTGTTACATTCCACAGTTGAATGCCCAAAAATTACCTATGTTAATATTCACACAATAATAACCTGTTGAAACACCTATATAGCTCTATATATGGACTTATTTGATTTAAGTGCCACAACTGTGCTTAAATTCAAAGTCAAAATTGTGATAAACACAATATCATAGAGCAAACTAGCTAAAAATCCCACCCCAATCGCATTAATCCTTTGCTTAAAGAGACAACTAATGCAAATAAGTGGAAGGAATTTAAATTAGGGTTTTAAAACTTTTTGCAATACTTATAAGTGTGTCAAAAAGTATTTCTAACCCTAAGGTTTGAAGATGAATTTGCAACACCTATAACGTTGCAAAAAGTATGACAAAAGGTTTTTTAAACCATAATTAGGGTTTGAAAATAAATTTGCAACACTTTTAAACATTGCAAAAACGTGTCAAAAGGCATTCCAAACCCTAATTTCGTACAAATGGAGTTTAACCCTAATTTTCAAATACGTCTTGCTCCTCTTGCTCGTGCGTCTTGCTTTCTAGAGAAAGGCTTGCATGACTTCACTCCTAGCATGGACATCATGCTTCTCTCAAAATATGTGACAATTTTACTCTTTTACCCTCAACATGTGAGGCCGAGCACAAGAGTAAAACATGAGCTTCTAGCCTCCTGGACAAACTCTTTCAAACCTTAATTTCTAAAGAGGGCGACGTCTCTATCTCTCTTGCTTCCAACGTGTGTCTTAGCCAAGCAGCTAAGCTTACATGACTAATTAGAGTTTGAAAATAAATTTACTACACTTATAAACATTACAAAAACGTGTCAAAAGGCATTCTAAACCCTAATTTTGAAAAATGGAGTTCAACCCTAATTTTCAAATACGTCTTGCTCCTCTTGCTCGTGCGTCTTTCTTTCTAGAGCAAGGATTGCACGACTTTACTCCTAGCATGGACATCATACTTCTCTCCAAATATGTGACAATTTTACTCTTTTACCCTCAACATGTGAGGCTGAGCACAAGAGTAAACATGAGCTTCTAGCCTTTTGGACAAACTCTTTCAAGCCTTAATTTCTAAAGAGGGAGACGTCTCTACCTTTCTTGCTTCCAACGTGTATCTTATCCAAGCAGCTAAGCTTACATGACTATTCTCAAGGCAAGACTCGCATGCCTTCAAAAAATAAAGCCAAGTTCACACGACTTGCTGCTTGTCAAAAATTGACAATTTCACTCTTTTACCCTCAACATGTGAGGCTAGAGTACAAAGAGTAAAATATGAGCGTCTTGCTCGTTGAAACTACGAGTGTCTTGCTTCTTGTTAAAAAATTTGACGTCTTTCTTCTCACTAAAAATTAGCGTTTTACTCTTTTACCCTTAACGTGTGAGGCTGGGTACAAAGAGTAAAACGAGAGACTCTTGCTTCAAGACCAAAGTTTGGCGTTTCTTTTCTCCCTTTCACGTGAATACCAAAATTGGGCGCTCCTCCCTCTTCCCTCACGTGAATAATTATGTTTTGACAAACTTCAAAACCCTAAGCTACGCTAGGCTCTCTCACACATATTTTCATATGAGGCCTCACGTATAATTTTTCATGCTCAGCAGCATACACTTGCTTCTACAAAATAAACATGTCAATATAAAATTGACTAAGATGGACACACACTGCTCCTTATACACAAATAAATACGTATTTATTTTTAGTCTGCTAGACTCATCAGTTAGTCAAGCAAGATAAGTATTTAGTTAAGAGACTCATTAAGCAGGTCTCAATTGACGTAACATCAGTAGTGCTTAATACTACAATATTACACGAGACATCAAATATCACAAATGAGGGGATACTAATTAGGATTTTGGTCTGGCGGTCTACGACATGTGGTGCAGCAGTGCACCCACTATAGAGAAACTCTGAAAAGATCGATAGCAGTTGAGTAGAGGAGTGGCAAGTTGAGTAACCAAATATTCAACCGTAATTGAAGTTGTCAACACCTTCACCACTTCACCACTACTTAACCGTCGACAGTTTCTTCCAGAAAAGAGGTCGAGTGGTTACAATAGCTATGACATAAATAGATGTACAATCTATTGAACATGACAAGTTTCAAGTTCTTACACGATAACAAGTTTACTCTGAAACAAAACAATTCAAGTCGATCAACCTTGATCATTCAACCTTCTCACACAGAAGAATTGTTCGTAGCTATTCACACCAATCACATCCAACATAGTCTGATACTCTGACCTCATTCTTCTCTCGCTTCCCTCCCTAGGACTAACCCTTCTCCTTCTCTTTTTGTGACTGAAGCAAGACTGGAACAACCATTGCTTGGATTAGACCAGGATTGTACGGATTGATCTCTCGAATCTAAACAAAGTACTTCAACAGTACAAATGTTTAAGGATTGACGAATTATCACATGCTCACCCCACTTTTCCTAAATTATACCTCAATTCATTGTTCCCCACAAACAACTTTGACCTAAAATACACTTCATAAGTCATAACCTAAAGTCTGCAGCTTAACTCAAAATCTAGAATTTTAACTCGAAATTTGATCAGTGCCTCAAAATATGTTATTATAGCTAAAAATGTGCACAACTGCTTAATATGTATTTTGTGACCCAAATTTGTTAAGCATAAAAAAAAATTTGTTTCGTAGCACTAAGATCTGTCAAGTTATTTTGAAGTTTGGCATGTGGCCTATAAAATATATGTATAAATGTGAATTTACCACATGATTCAAAGTCAATATTACGAGTGATTAGATAATTATAAACTGATGTTTGGAACTTTTTTTTATATAGATAAAAGATAGTATACCTAATGCTTAATTAGCATAGGTATGATATAAAAGTGACCAATTGAATTTAGGATTACTTGTGAAATCCTGAATTAAGTTGGTCAGAGAATCATCTTTCATCTATTCTTTAGGATAAATTGATTACAAATATTAGCAAATTTGCTAGCAAAAAGTTATCAAAATGTACTAACAAGGTTAAAGGCTATGGCCTTGAAATTAACAGGTTTAAAATTATAGTTCCAAAGAAATAGCTATTCTTAAATCTTTCTTCTTTAGCTTTTGCATACATTCCAATAAGCAGTTTTAGCCTTTAGCACTGGTTTCGAATCACTCTGGAATTCTATGTGATGACCATTGAGTTCAGTTGCCCAAAGGCAAGCAACTTCGGCTCCTTCTTGTTCTAACAATTCTCTAGAGATCCAACCTGGGGAGTTTCCTATGGCCTCTTTGCAGTTACCTGCATCATCATTGAACTTTGGCACTTGCCTTAGAAATCATCATTTTCTTTTTTGTGTTACTAAATTCAATGATTAGGCTTTAAGTTAACAAAGATTTCCTTATAGCTATTGTTTTGCTTAATTTAAGATCTCCTTATAAAAGGTAACAACAATAAGAACTCAATAAAACTAATAAACCATACTTCCTCCGTTTCTCATAAATTGAGCTACTTAATTAGTTTAAAATTTTGTTTCTTAAAAATTAAGCTATTTCATTAAACTATGTATGTAATATTTCTAAAATTACTCTTTTAGTTAATTATCATTAATATAAAAAATATGTATAATTTGATAGTCATGTTTGTATTCATTACGTAGGTGTTTTAAAATAATTTTCAATGATATAAAGTTTACAAATATTCGTAATACAGTTTGAGAGATACACCATTTCTAAATGTTATTATTTTATTATTCTAAGGGTATAATTGGAAGAATACCTAAAAGTATATCCCTCTCCTTTTTACATTAAAAATTATGCAAACTTGAAATACCTTAATTTTTAACGAACGGAGGGCGAGTATTACATTTGGTGCATGTTTGGTGTAATCAATCATTATATAGTTACTAAAATCTGCTGGACTAGAAGATAATAAGTTGTTGTCTCTCTTTCTCATAAATTTCTTGTTCATCACATGCCAATAAAAATTTGTGTGTGAGACTGAAACTCCAAATAATTGTTGCATGTCTTTAAATTGATGAGAAAATGGGCCTATGATGTGATTTTATATAGTGGTAAAAAGAGGTTCGATTCTCGAACTTGTGAAGGTAATGATTTTAGAAAATATAGGACTTAATATAAACTAATAAAAATCAGGAAAATAAACTAGATATGATTTTTAGAAAATATGGAGAAAACCAGGAATCAAGATTCAGTTATTTCTAACAATTTATGTGATTAATCGGGTAATTCTTTTAAATAAATTAAGCTCAAATATTGCCAAAAATAGGTTTTTATGCAAAAAAGTAGAGGTAAATCATAAGCATGGGACATCAGAGGTAATTAACCCAGCATGACCCATCAAACAAAAACACC
>JAJJMC010023395.1:0-13485 GCA_023531435.1 Papaver californicum
TGACTGACCCTTTAAATCCAGTCCATATAATGTCTTTTTCAGGAGCTAGGGGAAATGCATCTCAAGTACACCAATTAGTAGGTATGAGAGGATTAATGTCGGATCCCCAAGGACAAATGATTGATTTACCCATTCAAAGCAATTTACGCGAAGGGCTCTCTTTAACGGAATATATAATTTCCTGTTACGGAGCCCGCAAGGGGGTTGTGGATACTGCTGTACGAACTTCAGATGCTGGATACCTCACGCGGAGACTTGTTGAAGTAGTTCAACACATTGTTGTACGGAGAACAGATTGTGGCACCATCCGCGGTATTTCTGTGAGTCCTCGAAATGGGATGATGACAGAACGTATTTTTATCCAAACATTAATTGGTCGTGTATTAGCAGACGATATATATATGGGTTCGCGTTGCATTGCCATTCGAAATCAAGATATAGGTATTGGACTTGTCAACCGATTCATAACTTTTCGAGCACAACCAATATATATTAGAACCCCCTTTACTTGCAGGAGTACATCTTGGATCTGCCGATTATGTTATGGTCGGAGTTCCACTCATGGTGATCTGGTCGAATTGGGAGAAGCAGTAGGTATTATTGCGGGTCAATCTATTGGGGAACCGGGGACCCAGCTAACATTAAGAACTTTTCATACCGGTGGAGTCTTCACGGGCGGTACTGCAGAACATGTACGAGCTCCTTCTAACGGAAAAATAAAATTCAATGAAGATTTGGTTCATCCCACACGTACACGTCATGGACATCCTGCTTTTCTATGTTATATAGACCTGTTTGTAACTATTGAGAGTCAGGATATTCGACATAATGTGAATATTCCGCCAAAAAGTTTTATTTTAGTTCAAAACGATCAATATGTAGAATCAGAACAAGTAATTGCCGAGATTCGCGCGGGAACATCCACCTTAAATTTTAAAGAGAGGGTTCGAAAACATATTTATTCTGACTTAGAGGGGGAAATGCATTGGAGTACCGATGTCTATCATGCACCCGAATATACATATGGTAATATTCATCTTTTACCAAAAACAAGTCATTTATGGATATTGTCGGGGGGGGTTGTGCAGATCCAGTATAGTTCCTTTTTCACTCGGCAAGGATCAAGATCAAACGAATGTTCATTCTCTTTTTGCTAAACGAAGATATATGCCTAGCCTCTCAGTGACTAATGATCAAGTGAAACATAAATTTTTGAGTTCGGAGTCTTCTGGTACAAGTGGGCAGCGGGTTCTTGATTATTCCGGGCCTGATCGAATCATATGCAACGGTCATTGTAATTTCATATATCCTCCCATTCTCCACGAGAATTCTTATTTATTGGCAAAGAGGCGAAGAAATAGATTAATCATTCCCTTTCAATCTAATCAAGAACGAGATAAAGAACGAATACCCCGTTCAGGTATCTCAATTGAAATACCCATAAATGGTATTTTCCGTAGAAATAGTATTCTTGCTTATTTCGATGATCCCCGATACAGAAGAAACAGTTCGGGAATTACTAAATATGAGACTCTAGAGATGCATTCTATTGTAAAGAAAGAGGATTTTTTTGAGTATCGAAGAGCAAAAGAATTTAGGCAAAAATACCAAAAGAAAGTAGATCGCTTTTTTTTCATTCCTGAGGAAGTGCATATCTTATCCGGATCTTCTTCCATAATGGTACGGAATAATAGTATTATTGGAATCGATACACGAATCACCTTAAATATAAGAAGCCGTGTAGGGGGATTAGTCCGAGTGGAGAGAAAAAAAAAAAGGATTGAACTGAAAATCTTTTCTGGAGATATCCATTTTCCTGGAGAGACAGATAAGATATCCTGGCATAGCGGCATCTTAATACCACCGGGAACAGGAAAAAAAAATGCCGCGGATTCAAAAAAATGGAAAAATTGGATCTATGTCCAACGGATCACACCTATAAAGAAAAAGTTTTTTGTTTTGGTTCGACCCGTAGTCACATATGAAATAGCGGACGGGATAAATTTAGCAACGCTTTTCCCCCACGACCTGTTGCAGGAAAGAGATAATGTGCAACTTCGAGTTGTCAATTATATTCTTTATGGAAATGGAAAACCAATTCGAGGGATTTATCACACAAGTATTCAATTAGTTCGAACTTGTTTAGTATTGAATTGGAACCAAGATAAAAAAGGTTCGTCTATAGAGGAGGTTCATGCTTCTTTTGTTGAAGTAAGGGTAAACAACCTGATTCGCTATTTCATAAGAATGGACTTAGTGAAGTCCCCTATTTCGTATACCAGAAAAAGAAATGATCGGAGGGGGGCAGGATTAATATGGATCCCGGATAATGGATCAGATCGTACTAACCTCAATCCATTTTCGTTTTATTCCAAGGCAAGGATTCAACAAGCATTTACCCAACATCAAGGAACTATTCGTGCGTTGGTAAATCGAAATAAGGAATCCCAACCTTTGATCATTTTGTCATCATCTAATTGTTCTCGAATGGGTCCATTCAACGGTGTTAAATATAATGACAGTGTGACAACAAAAGAATCAATGAAAAGGGATCCCCTAATTTCCATTCGAAATTCATTGGGTCCTTTAGGGATTGTGCCTAAATTTGTGAATTTTTCTTCTTATCATTTAATAACTCATAATCAGATCTTGGTAAAAAAATATTTGCTACTTGACAATTTAAAACAGACTTTCCAAGGACTTAAATATTATTTAATGGACGAAACTGGGAGAATTTATAATCCCAATCTAGGAAGTCACATCATTTTGAATCCATTAAATTTGAATTGGTTTTTTCTCCAGCACGATTATTGTGAAGAGACAGCGACAATAATTAACCTTGGACAATTTATTTGTGAAAATGTATGTATATCCAAATATGGACCCCGCCTCAAAGCGGGTCAGGTTCTAATTATTCGTGTTGGCTCTTTAGTAATAAGATCGGCCAAACCCTACTTGGCTACGCCAGGAGCAACCGTCCATGGACATTATGGTGAAACCCTTTCTGAAGGAGATACATTAGTTACATTTATCTATGAAAAATCGAGATCAGGTGATATAACGCAGGGTCTTCCAAAAGTGGAACAGGTTTTAGAAGTGCGCTCGCTTGATTCAATATCAATGAACCTAGAAAAAAGGGTTGAAGGTTGGAACGAACGTATAACAAGAATTCTTGGAATTCCTTGGGGGTTTTTGATTGGCGCAGAGTTAACCATAGCACAAAGTCGTATCTCTTTGGTTAATAAGATTCAAAAAGTTTATCGATCCCAGGGGGTGCAAATCCACAATAGGCATATCGAGATTATTGTGCGTCAAATAACATCAAAAGTTTTGGTTTCGGAAGATGGAATGTCTAATGTTTTTTCACCCGGAGAACTTATTGGATTGTTGCGAGCGGAACGAACGGGACGAGCTTTGGAAGAAGCGATCTGTTATAGAGCCGTCTTATTGGGAATAACGAGGGCGTCTCTGAATACTCAAAGTTTCATATCCGAGGCGAGTTTTCAAGAAACTGCTCGAGTTTTAGCAAAAGCCGCTCTACGAGGTCGTATCGATTGGTTGAAAGGTCTGAAAGAGAACGTTGTTCTGGGGGGGATGATACCTGTTGGTACCGGATTCAAAGGATTAGTGTATCATTCAAGGCAACACAGCAATATCCCTTTTGAACTAAAAAAGAATAACCTATTCCGAGGGGGGTTTAGAGATATTTTGTTCCAACACAAAGAATTATTTGATTCTTACATCCCAAAGAATATCCACGATCCATCAGAACAATTATTTACGGGATTTAATGATTCCTAAGAGCGGATTAATCCTTTTAACTTAACTTTAAACTATCTGGTCTAAAGATAATAGTGAATAGAAAGGAATTTATGGCTTGGCCCGTGTATCAACGGCCAATCTCTGGTAAAAGGTTCCATCGGAACAATTCTTTATTTAGTATTTAGGGTATCTCATCTCTTAAAAAAAAGGGAAGCGTGGGGAGAAATGACAAAAAGATATTGGAACATTAATTTGGAAGAGATGATGGAAGCAGGAGTTCATTTTGGTCATGGTACTAGGAAATGGAATCCTAGAATGGCACCTTACATCTCTGCAAAGCGTAAAGGTATTCATATTACAAATCTTACTAGAACTGCTCGCTTTTTATCAGAAGCTTGTGATTTAGTTTTTGATGCAGCAAGTAAAGGAAAGCAATTCTTAATAGTTGGTACTAAAAATAAAGCAGTTGATTCAGTAGCATCGGCTGCAATAAGGGCTCGGTGTCATTATGTTAATAAAAAATGGCTCGGTGGCATGTCAACGAATTGGTCCACTACAGAAACGAGACTTCATAAGTTCAGGGATTTGAGAGCGGAACAAAAGAAGGGAAGACTCAACCGCCTTCCGAAACGAGATGCAGCAATGTTGAAGAGACAATTATATCACTTGCAAACATATCTGGGTGGGATCAAATATATGACGGGGTTACCTGATATTGTAATCATCGTTGATCAGCAAGAAGAATATACGGCTCTTCGAGAATGTGTAACTTTGGGAATTCCAACGATTTGTTTAATCGATACAAATTGTGACCCGGATCTCGCAGATATTTCGATTCCAGCCAATGATGACGCTATAGCTTCAATCCGATTAATCCTTAACAAATTAGTATTCGCCATTTGTGAGGGCCGTTCTAGCTATATCCCAAATCGTTGATTAATAATAAGATAAGTCAATTACTTCGAGAACTCCATAGATTTTTTGAATCGGTTACTATATTCTGAATACCAAAAAAGAGATAAAAAAGCTGGGGATATTATGTGATTACTTGATATCCGAAAAATATGATTCAAGTAGACGAGTTGAGAAAGAGATAGTGGAATCAAAATAATTCCTTTTTTAGTTCTATTTCTGCCAGAGGACAATATGAATGTGCTACCATGTTCCGTCAACACATTAAAAGGGCTATACGATATATCCGGTGTGGAAGTAGGCCAACATTTCTATTGGCAAATAGGTGGTTTCCAAGTCCATGCCCAAGTCCTTATTACGTCATGGGTCGTAATTGCTATCTTATTAGGTTCAGCTGCTATAGCTGTTCGGAACCCACAAACTATTCCGACCAATGGTCAGAATTTCTTCGAATATGTCCTTGAATTCATTCGAGACTTGAGCAAAACTCAGATTGGAGAAGAGTATGGTCCTTGGGTTCCCTTTATTGGAACTATGTTCCTATTTATTTTTGTTTCTAACTGGTCAGGGGCTCTTTTACCTCGGAAAATAATACAGTTACCTCATGGGGAGTTAGCCGCACCTACGAATGATATAAATACTACCGTTGCTTTAGCTTTACTCACGTCCGTGGCATATTTCTATGCGGGTCTTACCAAAAAAGGGTTGGGTTATTTCGGTAAATACATTCAACCAACTCCAATCCTTTTACCAATTAACATCCTAGAAGATTTCACAAAACCCTTATCACTAAGTTTTCGGCTTTTCGGGAATATATTGGCTGATGAATTAGTAGTTGTTGTTCTTGTTTCTTTAGTACCTTCAGTGGTTCCTATACCTGTCATGTTTCTTGGATTATTTACAAGCGGGATTCAAGCTCTTATTTTTGCAACTTTAGCCGCGGCTTATATAGGCGAATCCATGGAGGGTCATCATTAACTAGCTTTTCTGATTGATATTCGGGAATTTAAAATAAAGGAAAGAGATCTAAAAGATCTTTTTCCTAAGATTCTTGGCCGATTGATGTCATACCCCCACTTCTATTTGTTCATTCAATTACAATATTAGAATTATATTAGGGTTCATAATTTGAATCCAAATTGTTATGCTATCTAACTTTGATTGTGATTAAACAAAAAACGATGTTTCTATAGAACGATGGATTGGCATTTAAATTTTTTTAATTCAAGGATTGTCCAAAATTCGAATTAATTCCATGCAATTTCATCAACCAAATCCTGATATTGTATTGATATGTAATGATTCGGGCTAATGATAATGAACCAACCAACCCGCCCATTTGGATTCATACGGGATAATGATAACTAAAGGGCAAAGAGGAAGTGACAAATGGGCTTCATAAAAAATAGGTTAGGGGATCGACTTAGGTATATGTAATGGCTATAAACCTATTGTTGTGTATGTTTTTTCTAGAATTCGAATGCATATAGGATGAGAATTCAATAGTTGGTTTACACTATGGAAGAAACATATGTATATGTGATATTAGATATTGACTAGTTATATATGAACTATCCATAGATCTTATTTCCTTTACGATCCCACTCTGAATTTCGATGAGGATTCCAATAGAAGTCCTTCCATTTCGTCTGTGACGAATGAATAAACACATGAAACCAAGAGCATATAGTATAGAAGAGAAAAATAACGAAGAATTGAAAGAATGCTTTGGAACTAAGAAATGGAAGAGCTTTATGGATTGCTAATTGATAAAGACTCGATGGATGGGAACTAAAAACGAGAAATCGAAGTAGTTCTGACGATTCAATAATATAATTACTTCAATTGGATATATGTTAGTAATGGAATCATAAGGCATTATTTATTGGTTGATTGTATCATTAACCATTTATTTATTTTGGTGCGAGGAGCTTACCATGAATCCACTGATTTCTGCCGCTTCCGTTATTGCTGCTGGATTGGCCGTAGGGCTTGCTTCTATTGGACCTGGAGTTGGTCAAGGTACTGCTGCGGGACAAGCCGTAGAAGGTATTGCGAGACAACCAGAGGCGGAGGGTAAAATACGAGGTACTTTATTGCTGAGTCTGGCTTTTATGGAAGCTTTAACAATTTATGGCTTGGTTGTGGCATTAGCACTTTTATTTGCGAATCCTTTTGTTTAATCCTAAGAATTTGAAAGTTTTTTTCTCCATTTTATTGCCCTGGATTTCCTACCTGCTTTTTTGAATTCTATCAAGATTTTACTCTTACAATCACTTTTTTTTGAGACAATATCCGTGGGAAGGACTGATTTGAGGATGAGGAATTAGCAGACCTACTCGCTTTCTTCCTTCCCGTTCTTAGTCCAACGAAACCCTTTTTTTTTAGAAAGCGTTGCAAAAGATGAGGTATTTCACGACTGACATGAGATCTGGACCTAATTCTAATAAGTGTGTTTTTGAGTGGGAACCTCAAATGAAATAAAAAAAATGCAAAATGGAATAATAAAATCTATGTAAAAAAAAAGGAAATCAAAAATTAATCAAACAATAAAAAAAGGGACGAATTGATACAAACTCTGTTTTATTTTGTTAGTCCTATCTATAAGAGGAGATCATATGAAAAATGTAACCGATTCTTTCGTTTCTTTGGGTCACTGGCCATCCGCCGGGAGTTTCGGGTTTAATACCGATATTTTAGCAACAAATCCAATAAATCTAAGTGTAGTACTTGGCGTATTGATCTTTTTTGGAAAGGGAGTGTGTGCGGGTTGTTTATTTCAAGAATAGGCTGGATCTAACCAGCTGCACTTTCTTTTTTCTTTAGAACTAAACTAAGTAAATGAAGGGTGCACGATCTCGCGAATTACTTCTGAAAAAGTAAAGAAATCATATGTAAGAACCATAGCATTTCGCGACTCATTGGTAAAGTAAATACACTTTGATTCTCTATCAACCAATAATGTGGAACTATTAACATGGTTAAAGCTAAACCGTTTGAAGTCTAGGCGCTACATGGTACTCTTTCTACCACTATGTTAGTATGGAAATGGTTTCAAAAAAAGTTGGCAATTTATTCGATATAGAACACTCATATCGATAAAACGATTTGAACCTGTTACTGGAAAAAGGAAGGATCCCTTTTTTCAATGCCGAATCGACGACCTATGTATTAAAGTAAGAAGCATTTTTTGGATTTTCAGAAAAAAATATAAACAACTTTGCCGATAATTACAGATTTTTGTCTGGTCGGAAGAGTCCTCCAAATATTATGGTCGTGGATCAATGATCCGTTTTGATATTTTGGAATACGAACAGAGAAGAGAGGATAGGCTCATTACATAAAAAATATGGAATCCCCTATAAGTAACTGAGCGTGAGAGCCAAATGAATCGAAAGATTCATGTTTGGTTCGGGAAGAGATCGTGGAAGTTTTGAAATGAATGGGAAGAGAATCTACTTTCATTAAGTGATTTATTAGATAATCGAAAACAGAGGATCTTGAGTACTATTCGAAATTCAGAAGAATTACGTGGAGGGGCCATTGAACAGCTGGAGAAAGCCAGGGCTCGCTTACGAAAAGTGGAAATGGAAGCCGATCAGTTTCGAGTGAATGGATATTCTGAGATAGAACGAGAAAAATCAAATTTGATTAATTCAACTTATAAGAATTTGGTACAATTAGAAAATTACAAAAACGAAACCATTCAGTTTGAACAACAAAAAGCGATTAATCAAGTCCGACAACGAGTTTTCCAACAAGCCTTACAAGGAGCTCTAGGAACTCTGAATAGTTGTTTGAACAGCGAGTTACATTTACGCACCATCAATGCTAATATTGGCATGTTTGGGGCGATGAAAGAAATAACCGATTAGTCTTTTGTACTGCAGGCATTATTTTTTTCCTTTGCTTTTAAAAAAGAATTAAGAAAGACTCATGGCAACCATTAGAGCCGACGAAATTAGTACTATTATCCGTGAACGTATTGAACAATATAATAGAGAAGTAAAGGTTGTGAATACCGGCACCGTACTTCAAGTAGGCGACGGTATAGCTCGTATTCATGGTCTTGATGAAGTAATGGCAGGAGAATTAGTAGAATTTGAAGAAGGTACAATAGGCATTGCTCTTAATTTGGAATCAAATAATGTTGGTGTTGTATTAATGGGTGACGGTTTAATGATACAAGAGGGAAGTTCTGTAAAAGCAACGGGAAGAATTGCTCAGATACCTGTGAGCGAAGCTTATTTGGGTCGTGTTGTAAATGCTCTGGCTAAACCTATTGATGGTAGGGGTGAAATTTCATCTTCTGAATCCCGGTTAATTGAATCTCCCGCTCCAGGTATTATTTCAAGACGTTCTGTATATGAGCCTCTTCAAACGGGACTTATTGCTATTGATTCAATGATCCCTGTAGGGCGCGGTCAGCGAGAATTAATTATTGGGGACAGGCAGACCGGTAAAACAGCAGTAGCCACGGATACAGTTCTGAATCAAAAAGGGCAAAATGTAGTATGTGTTTATGTAGCTATTGGTCAAAAAGCATCTTCTGTAGCTCAGGTAGTGACTACTTTCCAGGAACGGGGGGCAATGGATTATACTATTGTGGTAGCCGAAATGGCAGACTCACCTGCTACATTACAATACCTCGCCCCTTATACAGGAGCGGCTCTGGCTGAATATTTTATGTACCGTGAACGACATACTTCAATCATTTATGATGATCCCTCCAAACAAGCACAAGCTTATCGTCAAATGTCTCTTCTATTACGGAGACCTCCAGGCCGCGAAGCTTATCCAGGAGATGTTTTTTATTTGCATTCACGCCTTTTGGAAAGAGCCGCTAAATTAAGTACTCTTTTAGGTGAAGGAAGTATGACTGCTTTACCAATAGTAGAGACTCAATCTGGGGATGTTTCGGCTTATATCCCTACCAACGTAATTTCCATTACAGATGGACAAATATTCTTATCCGCCGATCTATTCAATGCCGGAATCCGACCTGCTATAAATGTGGGGATTTCTGTTTCCAGAGTAGGATCTGCGGCGCAAATTAAAGCCATGAAACAAGTAGCTGGCAAATTAAAATTAGAGCTGGCTCAATTCGCAGAGTTAGAAGCCTTTGCACAATTTGCTTCTGATCTCGATAAAGCAACTCAGAATCAATTGGCAAGAGGTCAACGATTACGTGAATTGCTCAAACAAGCCCAATCGGCCCCTCTCACCGTGGAAGAACAGGTAATGACTATTTATACCGGAACGAATGGGTATCTTGATTCGTTAGAAATAGATCAGGTAAAGAAATTCCTCGTTCAATTACGTACTTACTTAAAAACGAATAAACCTCAATTGCAAGAAATCATATCTTCTACCAAGAAATTTCCGGAGGAAGCAGAAGTTCTTTTGAAGGAAGCTATTAAGGAACAGATAGAACGGTTTCTACTTCAGGAACAAGCATAAAGAAGTTGATTACTCTTAGTAAATCGTCGAGAAACGTTTCTTATTTAAATCATTCCAAATATCTTTCTTGACATAAAAAGATAAAAAAATAGATGGAAATAAATTGCGTCCAATAGGATTTGAACCTATACCAAAGGTTTAGAAGACCTCTGTCCTATCCATTAGACAATGGACGCCTTTTCATTCCGTATTTTCTCTTTCTCGTTTTCCTTTACTATCTTCCTATTTGTAAAAAAGGAACCAGGTTCTTTTGTGAAAAAATTGAGGGAATAAATATGCTTATTTACTTTAATGATGCGTATATCAGAATTAAAATGGAGCGGGTAGCGGGAATCGAACCCGCATCGTTAGCTTGGAAGGCTAGGGGTTATAGTCGACGTCGATTCAGCCTTTCTTTTTGACGTCTCTAATTCAAAACCGAACATGAAACTTTGGTTTCATTCGGCTCCTTTATGGAAAATGGATAGATTCCAAAATCTAAGTTGTAAAAAAAATTTTGACCCATAACACCTATGTTAGCTTTTTTGTCTGAATGCATTCAAAACAACTCGCTTTATAGATGATCCCTCTAGAAGGGGGTAATTCTAACAAATACTTCTAGTTATTTCGTTCTCTATTTCTACTGTGCGAATCCTGAGGAAAAGAGTTGTGTTTCCACCGAGCTGAAACAATATGTTGATGGCCCTAGTAAAACAAAGTCATCATTTAATAGCTATTTCGCTTCAATTTCCCTTCTACAAAGAAAAAAAGGAAGATCTAGTTACGATTGAAATACACTTTTTTCTTCATCCATGGACCCTTTATTCATACTCATTTAATTGGAAGTTTTGATCCAACTAAAAAAAATTATGCTTCGCAATTCCATAATCCAATTTTCCATTTTAAATTGACCCTTGGATACAAATCACGAGAATGTATATTCTTCCTCAAATCTGTCATTGAGAGGTAAAGGATAAAATCCTTTTAAGAAAGAAAGTTTTTGATCGGAATACAAATTAACCGAAAGACCCCTTAACTATTTAAGGGATTAATAGAACGAATCACACTTTTACCACTAAACTATACCCGCTACAATTGATTATTGTATATGAATGGAATCTTTGTCGAACAAGGGAATCCTACATAATCAAGATAGGATCAGAATAGAATTATTAAATTGGAGCGTTGACGCTTTTTGTCGGGAGAACTTGATGAGGTAGGAAAAGAAGTCTTATTAAACAAAAGGGTTATATCTTTTTATTTTGCTGGGCTGGGGGGTTCTTTAAAGAAAGAGCCACTGAAGTCACAAAAAATTGTGTAAGAATCCGTAGCTCCGTTTTTTCAACCCTCCAATCCTTTAGAAGAAAATACAAAATTTTCTCAAAAAAGAGAGAAAGTTTGACTCTTTCATTTTTTGAAAATACCCTTTCCCTATTTATTTTATTCATATTCCGCCGGTAAATTTTAGGAATTCGAGCCAATCAACTGGATCTAGTATAAAAACCCGGAGTCTTTTTTATGGACTCAACTCAAGTCTTCAAATAAAGACTGCCCTTGAAGAAATAACGAAATTAGAGTTATAATATTAAGAAATAGGATAGGTCCCTCTTTTTCCAAATTGATAAAAAAAGCAAAGACACTTCTATCCTATACCATAAGATTGGAAATAGTCTTACGTGTTCCTGTCGTTGTTGTTTCAATAACAAGTATTTTTGTTTTCAAATCAGAGAAATGAGTTGATCCATCATTCATTGCGTTGGAATAAAGTAAGAAATGGCCCGGCTAGGTACTGACCAGGCCGGGGAATAAAAGGAGCTTTCGGCTAAAAAAGGGGGGATATTTTTTTTCTTTCTATGGAAGATATACCCATTATCGAAATGAAATTCGAGTTGGATTGCTAATCCAATTTGTATCTATCTTATCTATCTATAGAATAAAGTGAAAGAAAAAATAAAGACTTTTTGGCTTCAAGCGTAACCGTAACATAGTAATTTTTTCAATTTGGAGAGATGGCTGAGTGGACTAAAGCGGCGGATTGCTAATCCGTTGTACGATTTATTTGTACCGAGGGTTCGAATCCCTCTCTTTCCGTTTCCTCCGATGACTTTCTTTTTTTTGCATTCAAAAAAAGATCGAGACCTTTTCATTGCATTTTATCTTATTTTCTCATAGTTAAATGTCTGGAATAAAAAAAAAAAGAAAATGAATAAACCAACAAGCAAGAAAAAAGCTTTTTCCTCTTTTTTATTCCTCACGTCCAGGATTACGTCCTGGATCATTAGATAGGAATCCGAAGATAAAAAGAGAAACAAAGAATATCACTACTGTGTAAACAAAGAGTTTGAGAGTAAGCATTACACAATCTCCAAGATCATTTTTGTAAAAAAAGGGAATAGACTATCCTTTTTTATACCACATATCCTCTTTTTACACCAAGAAACGAAGTAGTTTCTCGAAAAGAAAGTAATTTTTCGAAATTCGTTTGTAATAAGATTCTTTCGTTACGGAAACGCTTTTTTATGACACAATTCTATATTATATTGTGGGGGACCCTAAATTGAATAGGGCCCTTGAAGTAGAAGGTCAAGTTGGGGAGGTGATCAAGATTTCTCGCAATTATCCAAGAATTCAAATGTTTGGATCGAGGGTTCAGAATATAAGACTTAGCTGATCTTATTAATTGTTAGACTCTTTTTTTATCAAAAAATCATACATGTTTGTAGGACAGTAGTAAAAAAATATCATCGAAAACTTACAGCAGCTTGCCAAACAAGGGCTAAGAGAAGAAAGAGCACAGGTATTACTGGCATAACATCTACAATTGGATTAAAAAAAGCATAAGCCTCGGGCAATTTGGCGAAGAAAAAACTACTCGAATGAAGGGCAGAATTAAGACAGATACAGATCAAACTAAAGATATTAAGCATAACAAACATTTCCTTCTTGGAGATAATTGTATTTTGATTGAGTCATTGATATTAAGGAAAAAAAGGAAGAAAGTAAGGTAGATTCAAATTCTTCTTTTTTTTTACTTGCTCAATCACAAATCCTTCAATTCTCAACCGAGAACAGAAGGAGTCATACTTTCATACAATATCTTAATTGAATTCTATGTAATGATCAATAAATTAAGTTAAATTCTACAACTATATGCATTAAATCCTAGCAACAATCTACTCTATTCCATAGAGATTTGGGTGGGAATTGACGAATAAACAATACGGATATTAGTGTTTATTGGTGTCAAATATAAATATAAATGGGGCGTGGCCAAGCGGTAAGGCAACGGGTTTTGGTCCCGCGACTCGGAGGTTCGAATCCTTCCGTCCCAGAGCAGTCCAATTAGGTTCAAAGTGTAATGTTGAATAAAAT
>JAJJMC010023397.1:0-196312 GCA_023531435.1 Papaver californicum
TATATATATATATATCTAATTGGTCTCTGCTAGACCTAATGAGCTCATTAGACCTATGTCTACCAATCCAACGAGATAATTCCAATGATATTACTGTCTCAGCTGACATAGTAGTACACAAATACTATTAGTACTAACACTAGTATAAAATTGGGCTTAAATGACAGTTAAAAAAATGTCACCAAACTATTTATGTGGCCGTTTTGGGAAAATATTGCTTTGTCACCTAAGCCTATGTTGCGAAAGGTCTGTAAGAAACTATTACAGAATCATGATAGTTAGGTAACAGTTTCATCATAAACCTGTCATTGCTGACAACTTATAACAACATTTTCTAATTAAAACTGTTATCAGAAGCTCAGTTTCTTTTACTAAGGTATCAGTTTTTTCGTAAACCTGTCATTGTTGACGAGTTACGATAACACATCTTTTCAAAAACTGCAATAGAAAACTTGATTTCTTGTCCTAAAGTAACAGTTTCTTTCTGAACCTGTCATACCATGGAAAATTTCTAGATACAATTGTCATCATAAACCTTATTATGTGACTAATTATTTGTTCTACCGTCATCATACACCTAACTCAAGGTAACAAATTTTCATACAACTATCATCGTCAATCCTATGAGTTAATGTTACATGTAATACTTTAAATTGAAAAGCAAAGCTAGAAAAACAATTGTGTTTCTCAAATACTTTGGTAATTTCTGAAATTCAAGGTTCAACAAAATGATACAACAAAAGATAAAAATAAATAAAATACCATTATTTCATTACAAGATAAGAAAATTTATGATCTTTAATGCTCTAAATTTAGTAGCTTCCATTGCCTCCTGTTTGGAGGTCTTGTTCTCACCATCTACAGAAGAATTTATATTGTTGCAGCCACCACTGAAAACTCCTAGGGAAAAGCGCTCTCAATACCTGCAAAGTAGATCATATTTCCAAAAAAATAAAATATCTCCTAAAACTGTAGACACAATCCAAAACATGTCGGAACAAGAAAAGAAAATCGAACATCCTTCGTCTTAGCAACAAATAGTTGATGATGAATAATACATCCCTTGGATTCAAATATTCATAATGCAACAAAGAAAATTAAAAATATCACACAAGGCGAGCAAAATTTTATTGGAAAAATCATCACTATAAGTTTTGTTTGATTACTCCAAACCTGTAAAAGTATTAGGAAATCATGGAACAAATGAAAATGAATAAAAGACGAACAAATATCGTTTTTACTTCAAAATATCGTTATAATGATAATTCAAAAAAAAAATATGAAGGTCAAAGGATCGAACCTGATGTACACTTCGAATATATGTATCGTAAATTAGAGAACATTGTCATAACACAGAAGCATACACGTGTGAGAGATTGGAAGATTGACGGATTGCCGGAAGTATCCACATCACTAAAAAAATTACTTACGTTTTCTATATATGCATATATGACTACATACACAAGGCAAAAGAAAACAAAAGTAGAAAACTTCAGGCATTATGTAAGACAGCGAGGACCACGACCAAATATATATGTATTTGTTTAGTATCAAAAAGAAACTAAGGTTTACTTGTAAATATATAATGAAAACAAGGGGTGAAGACGCCTTCGAAGAAATGTATGTAGTTGTATCCGTGATAGTGAACTCCTAAAGCAAAGCACCCATATAATAAGATAGGTAAAAATCTAAACTACTGCATACAACGAACAAACAACAATTTATTGTTTGTCTAACGAAAAAATGAGCAAATAAACTAGAATCTCAAGTGAGCAATAACCTGATATGAACTTGACGTAGAAAATAACATTAGATCTTAAGAGAACTTAAGTCTAACGCAACAAAAACCGAACATCACTATGTCAAGTCTCAGTACCTCCAATCTTCTCAGATTTAGGCCTAGAAAATGACAAAATATATATGTTCAAGAGATGGAAAATTTAAATGCAGTGGAATGCTTTAAATGCTTAGGTTTTAAATAACATGATAAGCAAGGGCCCAATTAGAAGAAGTAACCTTTAAATCTTCTAAGTAGGCAAGCCTGCTTAGCTGATGGACATGTACTCATGGAACTCAAACACCTGGAAATCCAAAAAAAAATAAAAAATATCCAAGTCAACATGAGAAGATAAGGAAAAGCAGGATTCTATATTTTCACAATAATTGACATTTTGTATAGTAATCCACTGAGTTTTACAAAAAGTATAAAAGATCCAAGTTCAACAATGTCTGCCAAAACCCAACCTATCTTACACTACGGTGCTTTTGTAACCAATTTCCAACAAACACACAAATTTAACTCAGACTTCTTATTCAAATAAATACAATATGCACCTTAGCTGCTGCTTGATATTTTCTTCCTTTGAGCTTTGACGTCAATTTTGGTTATACACAAGCTTTCGCTTCTTTATTCTTACCCCACAAAAGATTATAGAAACCAACAATTACGAAAATAGATCTAAGAAAACTATAGATTTGCTTCCAGACATAGATTCAAAGTATTAGAATACTGTTGAAGTTAACCATATATTTTCGATTACTACTAACTATAAAAGAATTAAAAGTTTCATATGTTCCAGAATGAAGTTGTTCCTTCTAAATTAAGAAATCAATTATGGCTACTATGATTCGTATAAGTTCTTCACACAATATGACAAATCCATGAAGCTCAAGCCTGACTCTACAGTCCCTTACCCACCAAATGGAACGATTTAGACATGATATATATAACATAACTGATTAAACTGACAACATGATTTACTTACATAAAAATGCAGTATGCATATTTACCGAAAATAAGACTTTAAGAGATTTGAAATTTTATGAAGAAAAATCTTGATGATCTGTAATTAAGCTTAGTATAGTTAATTGAATGGCACCCAAGAGTACATAATAGTAGCACTAAAGTACTGACATGGGTATCTATTACTTACCTTGGCTTGAACAAGGAAACCAAGAAGACCATTGTAGTGTACCAGCAATGCAAGTCATTGTCCTATTCATCCAACTTTCAGTACCATCGAGGCTTTTACAGTAACAACTGTACCTAAAATCTGTGCGCTACGCTCACACTTCTCGTATCCACAGTTTCTAACCTGATTTTAAAACAAGAACATAAGGGTTTTAGTACCACTACTTAGTTTAAACCATTAAAAACGAATACTGAATAAAGGAAATGAATCTGTTTAAGGAGTTCAGTATAATGTTATAAAAAGGTATTGATCATCCCTATGGCAGTAAGCAAAGCTCAACCATATATAAGTTCTATCAAATCCATATTTTCTAAGTATTCTATACATCATATAAAATTAAACAGGTACATGACAAAGTCTTTGTGATATTGGACACCTTTGTTAACAATTCTAAGTTGAATTGTTTCCTAGATTTAAACCTGAAATATATCCGAAAGTACTAAATTCATTGTGATATGTAGAGACCATCACAAAACCATTATAATCTCCAAATCTAATAGGTGGTTCACAAAACCGAGAGGAGAACTAGTGTTCTTTTCAACAAAAATTACCTCTACGAAGAATCAAAATAAATATCATAGATGCATACTCAAAATTCACCTATGAACAACAAAATTAACAATTAGGGGATAAGAATAACAAGAAAAGAGAGATAATCCATACAATATTGATAGATAGGAAACCACTTTCCAAAATCCAATGACATGGAAATCAAACCAAAGTCTTTTCATGTTCTGTGGTTGCATATACCCATAACTAATCTCTTCTTCCTCATCAAGCTTCTTGAAAAGAACCATCATAACCAGAGTCACACTATAAAATAAGTCACACTACTCACCAACTATAACTAAAACCCTAGTCCAAAAACATGAAAACCACGAAGTGGTTTACCAAGACACTTTCCAATTTCACTAATCAGTAGCCAAATCGCACCAAAACTCTAAAATTGTATTTTTAATTTGAACCAACAATTTTTTTTTACAAACTACCTTGAGCCATAAAATACAAAGGTCCACACCCGGTGAAATCCTACAATATCAAACAAAAAGACTTAGCAATGATCTTTCTATCATCAACTAAGGCTTTATACAAAAGAGAAAAATATCTTGAAAACAAACCTAAATAGAAAAAATAAGATAAACCCATATCATAAACTAGGGATTTCATTAAAAATACCGAAAACTTATACCTTGTACCCAATCACATATTTTAGAATCTTCTTGACCACCATCAACTCAGGACCATAATTTTTCCTAAGAGAAAAAGTCGGGAGATGATAGGTGTCTAAAAAACCTTATCTATAATGAACTGGTTATACTTTCTTTGCTATTTCTCTTCTATTCTATAGATATTACATTTATTTTCTATTTTATAGGTATTTTGGAATCATTTAAAGAAAAAGAAGAAAAAATCATCTAAAAAGGGAAAAACTGTCATTGTATGTACAAATGCTATCTACAACTTAGGCGAAGCAAAGCTCTTGTGAAGAATTACTTAAGTGTTATTTACACCCATATTCGAGGGGTGTCTATTTCGATTGCCTTTTCTCTAAACCTAATCGAGCTATCAAGCTCATTTCTCATTTCTTTCTGCTGGGTATGAAATGGGGAAGGAATGCAGCCGTTGCAGGGAAGAAGAGGAGAGTTAGAGGTTGTTGGAAGCAGTGAAGAGATGAGGCCATAAGATGGTGATGAAATTGTTGGAGAAAATTATTCCTGTAACAAAAAAACAAACCAAAAACCAGAAGCTTCACAATTGTTAACATTAGCGCAAATATCACAATCACACAAAGCACAGAGAGGAGGAGTCGCCTATTCAACAGACTGCCCTTAACTCGATATTTTCCAGGTACACTTTAGAAAAGTGTTGCTATACCTTTAAATTTGACAAATCGAATCCAGGATAAAACCTCCTGATACCAACCCAGTTAGCAAGACTCGTCGGCCCATTGTGAACTTAACAGAAGAATAAGATAAAAATTAAATCTAGTGCGCACAACAAAGCGAGAAGAGGGGAAAAGACGACAGGATAGAAGCTACGTCTGGGGTAAGGAAAAATGAAATCCTTTTTCTACTTTTATAGGAAAATTTGAGAGAAGAGAATTAAATTGTATTTATGAAAAATCTTTTTATTTAATTCCCATAAATTCCCATAAATAATAAAACGGTTTTTAATATTTATTATAGGAATTTAAAATAAAAAATAAAAAACCATTAAGTCTTGATAGGCACATGCTGGCACACGCTGCACACACGTCGAGCTCACGCCGGGCACTCGCGGCGCACACGCCAGCTCAAGCAAAAACACACGCAAGCATACACAAGCTCCGCAAGTCAGCGGCACGCGTCCTTCGGTGCGAAGCACCGCACATGTGTGATATTGCCCACTAGCCCATTCCCTTAGTCCATATCCAATGCACAAGTTCTTTCCCTTAGGTGCAACCTTTGTGGTAATATGGATAGACTTCATCCTTGGTTTAACCCATGTGGGACAAACCAAAGGTTTCTCATTCACATAGAAGTGAAAAGTGGATTTTGTTATTTCCACCCACAATATAGGCTAGTGACTCTTTGGTCCCATCAAGATAATTTTGGTAACAAAACAATTTTTTTGTAAATAAGCAATAAATTCACTTTTAAATTCTAACAATCCCCCACATGAATGAAGAAGGCGATAAATCAGAAAACCGAAAAACGAGAAATACCTCTTAAGCAATAGGTGACCATATGGAATTGAACCTTTGCTTAGTGAGAAGTACCGGAACTACTTGATGGACAGTGAATACGATGTCTTGAACTGCCATCGTTTGGTGTAGTTCTTCAATAACTCCTTACGCGAGATATCTCTCAAGATTGTTGTTAAGTTCACGCCGTTGTGTCCGTTTTGGCCCTGGACATATCCCGTTTCTCAGAATGCTCTAGAGAATCAGCTCAGTTCTCATAGGAAGCGACCCACTTCCTCATTCAGATAGGTGAGTTCTATCAAGAGTGTTAACTGCTACACTCCATTTCAATCTTAAATTGAAACTATAGAACTCATTAAGACTTTACTATATGTCATCCTCACATGCAGTCACACTATCACGTCTACACCATAGGGAAGGGACAGAGAAAATAATTCTCTGATAGTGTTTAATTTTTACCCACCACAAATTAGTTGTCTCATTCAAAACCTTGATCTTGGGATCTCCAGTCAGCAAGGTTGAGTATCCTTCATGGCAAGTTTTAATTGATGAGCTTAAGTCCCATCCCCCTCGATGCATTACTAACTATCTCCTTGGACAAGCCTTTCGTCAAAGGGTCTGCGATATTCTCCTTAGACCTCAAAAAGTCAATAGAAATAACGCCATTCGAGATTAGTTGTTTTATAGAATTGTGTTTTCTCCGAATATAAATGGATTTTCCATTATAATTGCTGTTTTTAGCAGTAGCAATTGCAGCTTGACAATCACAGTGTATAGATATAGCTGGCACAGGCCTATGTCAGAGAGGAATGTTTTCTATAAAATATTTTAGCCAAGCGGCTTCCTCTCCTGTTTTATCTAACGCAATCAACTCGGATTCCATAGTGGACCGAGCGATACAGGTCTGTTTGGAACTCTTCCAAGACACTGATCCATATCTTAGAGTAAAAACGTATCCACTCGTAGATTTAGACTCCTCTGAGTCTGCTATCCAGTTTGCATTACAATGTCCTTCAAGGACTGCAGAGTATCTCTTATAACTCAAACAAAGTTTAAAGTGTATTTTCGATACCTTAACACTCTAAAAAGTGCATCCCAATTCTCCTGTCAAACTGGTTATATTTTCTAAGTACAGATTCAATGTAATGAGATTGACTAAGACTATATCTATTAGACTCTCTTCTAATTTTCATCCCTAAGATTACATCTGAGGGACCTAAGTCTTTCATGTCAGGGTCTCATTCAACATGTTCTTAGTGGAATAAGTTACATCTATGGTTGTATCTAGTATAATCAGATTATCGACATACAAGCATACTATTACACATGTATCATTCACAAGTTTAGTGTAAACATACTTGTCAGATTAATTTATTTTAAACCCACTAGAAATCATTACATGATTAAAAAAATTTCATGCTCTAAAATATTTCTCTTTCTAAATATTTTGCCTCTTCTAGGCTCAAATTTATCTTCCTCTAGAAGTATTGTCTGACTAGTATAAAGGACATCTAGGGGATCAACACATATTATGCGAGATTCAGATTTCAAAGGAAAACATTTTTTTTTTCTCAAAGAACATAACATCCCTAGATTCCATATTGGTATTTAGACCAAATTCTGAAATATCAGAACTCACAACCCTAACCCTATAATCTGTAGTGTGTTCAGGATATCATATGAATACACAATCAACAGTTTTGGGTCATATCTATATCCTCTTAAGTGGAGGGATAGAAACCTTATCCAAGCACCCCCCACATTTATGAAGTATGCATAAAAGGGTTGTCTTCCTTTCTATAATTTATTTGGAGATATATCTTATCTTTTAATAAGTACTTTGTTCATGACATAGCAAGCTGAGAGGACGGCCTCCCCCCACAAGTTCGCAGGTAGTCCTGAACTAATTCATGGCTTCATCATGTCCTTAAGGGATTATATTTTCACCTCTAGTTTGAACTGAGTTCAAGCCAACTAGGTCTGAAGAATTAATTCTAAGGGTTTAGAATTTTTCCGAACATTTTTCTTATAAGACTTTTTAGCATATTTTGATTCTATGCATATTTTACATTTTATGTTTACTTTCCAAATTAAATTTGGAAATGCAGCCTATGCTGGTCAGATTGTTCAAAAAAACATGACCAAGTCTGCCATGTCAAACATTCAATGACATACAAACATAAAAAGAATCAATTTTATTTATTTAAATTGAGGTTACATCTAATTTGTGAAAACCCTTTGTCTTATAGCTCTTTCCACTGAGTTATACTATTTTTTCCCAGATTCACAAAAAACCATTATCATCTATTATACTACAAGATACAAGAAGTTTACAGATGTCCGGAACATGAACAATTTCTTCAATGTGAGAGTTTTGGCAGAAATTGAGCTTCATCCCAACTTTGCCTTTTTCCGCAACCTGCGCTGCGGACGAGTTACCCATATAGAGCTTTTCTCCTTCCCCTACCTTCTGATAGGAGGTGAACATATCTTTGTTTCCGGGAACATGCTCGGTAGCACCAGAGTCTATCTAGCAGTTTCTCACATTGGTTATCAATTTGACTTCAGACACTGTACCAAAAAACTTGTTCTTTTTATTTTTTATAACAATTTAGCATTATTTTATTTTATTTCTCTACAAATAAAATCCTTACGATTTCTATAAAATATTGCCTAATTATAATATGAATATGATTTATTTATAATCAAATAATCAACACCCACGCATGCTCCACGTTAAATCATTTTTAGTGCATGATAACTACGTTTTAATATGCGTATAATAATTGTCTTGATTTATGCATTAATTTTAGTGCATAATTACGTTTCATCAAACGTGACCTACGGTTGTTAATTTGAGTGTATTAACCGTTTTAATAATTTCAAGACATCATGC
The DNA here is from genome assembly GCA_023531435.1 of Papaver californicum. Lineage (NCBI taxonomy): Eukaryota > Viridiplantae > Streptophyta > Magnoliopsida > Ranunculales > Papaveraceae > Papaver > Papaver californicum. The sequence continues at coordinate 8,552 of JAJJMC010023397.1, forward strand.
ATACGATTCATATATTAAAAAAAATATTATGATTATAATTAATAAATCATACCTGATTATCGTTGCTACCACCAATTGAGCGATAAAAGTTGCCCTTTTAGCCATGGATTCTCCATCAAATCCCTGTCGAAGAATGCAATTGGCCCAGACCCATATCATCAGCTAGAATGCACCCAAAACCACCAGAAGCAGATAACCCAGATTCATAATTAATCACGAATTGAACACCTTCCCTTTGACGAGAATGAAGGAAACAAACAAGCCCCGGATAACCACCTTTCTATGACTTTAAATCCGAGCCCAATCTAAATTGAGTGCCCAAATCTATTTAGTCATTCCTTATAATTTTGTTGAGCACAAAATAGAAGAGGATGAAAAACTAGAAGAAGTGAATATTTCCGTCCCATTAGCATCGACATTTCCGATCTATTTGATTTATAATCGTTATATTTAGATAAGTCTTTGTCTTGGTTACGAGTTTATCATCCAGCTGCTGCACACGAAGTGAAAAATGGCCAGCGAACATTTCACCGAAAACCCAGGGAAGGCAATTATCGGTTTTCATCCGGGATCAAGTATGTCTACAATCTTTTCAAATCTTTCTTTGATAGCTACTGTGGACTGGTCCACTTTGACCGTGGAACTACTATACCTTTTAACAGGCTGTACTGTACCATCACTATACCTTTTAACAGGCGTTAAGAAAGTGGACCAGTCCGTGTATCTCCAGATCCTGTTTCTCAAGAAATGCCATCAAAAGAGTGGACCAGTCCGATGTTGAACATGCGTTAAGAAATGTTGCTGTACATTTCTCCTTAATTCACGGAGCAAAATTTGCATGAATTGTTTGCTTTTCAAGATTTTCCGGGAAAACATTAATGGCTCGGACAAAGGAAACTGTCTCCTCTTCAACCTCACGAACTGCTGTTGAAGATCTTCATCTTCATAATATTTTCTGTCCCCATTGTTTGTCCGAAAATGAATCATCAGCATCACGAGAAGGATGGTAACTACCGGATTTGCAATGGTGCCATAGAATTTGCATTTCTCACAGATCTTGTTCTTCTTCTACGAATCTTTCTGATACATATGAAACAAGATGATGAGGCTATAGAGAAATTCAAGATGCTCATTTCAATAATATGATCAACAGACTCTAAATAATTGTGAAGACGAGAGCAACATGCATCTTGCTTATAGCCCTCCGATACTAATTTCCCCATTTCAGTAAAAAATCAAGTACTCGAAATTTTCGATCGAGTCTCCTCCCCTGTTCTAGATGTGTAAGAATACAAATAACCTTGAGAAAGCCGTGAACTTGTAAAAAATTACAGGACTCAAATGTTTCATGAAATGAACAAAAGCATTTTCGATATAACTCAGACATGTCATCCTCAAAACCATTTTATTATAGCCTTTTAATTCGCAATCCATATATGAAAATCTCCTATACACATCACTGTAACCCAAGCGTTCACTTATGGAGTCTTCTTTTGCTATTTTGACTCGATTTTGAAGAACCAATAACCCATGCTTCCATTGTTACAGAAAAATAAGATATCGAGTTAAGATTGTTGGAGAAAATTATTCCTGTAACAAAAAAACAAACCAAAAACCAGAAGCTTCACAATTGTTAACGTTAGCGCAAATACCACAATCACACAAAGGACAGAGAGGAGGAGTCGCCTGTTCAACAGACTGCCCTTAACTCGATATTTGCCAGGTACACTTTAGAAAAGTGTTGCTATACCTTTAAATTTGACAAATTGAATCCAGGATAAAACCTCCTGATACCAACCCAGTTAGCAAGACTCGTCGGCCCATTGTGAACTTAACAGAAGAATAAGATAAAAATTAAATCTAGTGCGCACAACAAAGCGAGAAGAGGGGAAAAGACGACAGGATAGTAGCTGCGTCTGGGGTAAGGAAAAATGAAATCTTTTTTCTGCTTTTATAGGAAAATTTGAGAGAAGAGAATTAAATAGTATTTATGAAAAATCTTTTTATTTAATTCCCATAAATTCCCATAAACAATAAAACGGTTTTTAATATTTATTGTAGGAATTTAAATTGTATTTATGAAAAATCTTTTTATTTAATTCTCATAAATAATAAAATGTTTTTTTTAATATTTATTATAGGAATTTAAAATAAAAAATAAAAAACCATTAAGTCTTGATAGGCACATGCTGGCACACACTGCACACACGTCGAGCTCACGCCGGGCACGCGTGGCGCACACGCCAGCTCACGCTAAAACACACGCAAGCATACACAAGCTCCGCAAGTCAGCGGCACGCGTCCTTCGGTGCGAAGCACCGCACATGTGCGATATTGGCCACTAGCCCATTCCCTTAGTCCATATCCAATGCACAAGTTCTTTCCCTTAGGTGCAACCTTTGTGGTAATATGGATAGACTTCATCCTTGGTTTATCCCATGTGGGACAAACCAAAGGTTTCTCATTCACATAGAAGTGAAAAGTGGATTTGTTATTTTCACCCACAATATAGGCTAGTGACTCTTTGGTCCCATTAAGATAATTTTAGTAACAAAACAATTTTTTTGTAAATAAGCGATAAATTCACTTTTAAATTCTAACAGAAATCTGTTGGTTGCTGGTAGCTTGAATGAACCAGAGAAGAGAATAAGATAGTGAAGACGAGTAGACGACGAGAGAAATTGAATGAGCAAAGAAAAGGGATCTGAATTCGAGAAGGGTTAGAGTCTGTGGTGTGGCAGAGAAGATAAGGGTTTCACTTGAAACTGGAGTACAATAGATGGGTTTCAGAATTGAGACCGAGAAGTGAGATCTGCTGCTTGAGTTGAAATGAAGAAGACGCTGTTGGGTCCGAGAATTTGAGAAGGATTTAGGGTTTGAGAAGATGGGATCTGTTTCTGTCAAGAGGAAATTCAACCAAGAAATGATGTTGATGATGAGGAAGAGAGGGTTTCTGTTGGATTTGAGTAGGGTTAAATCTGAGGATCCTCGAGATTTGTATTTGGAAGAGAAGGTCAGCGAGAAGAGTAGATACTGCCAGGTTTTGTGTGTTATCTGTTTCGAAAGATTACATGGAAGATGGTGGTGAATGAGGTATGTCTAGACAAGGGGTCTGATGGGTTTTGAGATCGAGAGCTTATGGATCTATGATTCGAGTTCAAGGAACAGGACGTGGAAGATGGTGGAGAACCCAATAGTGAGAAATTGAGAACAAGAATTCAGTGAAGAACTTGGGTTTTGGCTATGAAACATGAATCTGTGTTGATGGTTGAAGAGTTTGAGATAAAAATGGTGTTTGCTGCTGAAGTCCTGTTGATCTGCAAGAATAGATGTATGCTAGGAATGATAGATGAATGGATGTAAATTTACAGGGAAGGACTGAATGTAATGGCCTGAAGTTGGCCGGAAAGTGACCAGGAAAGGGGAGACTCTGCCTGAATTTCATTCAGGCGAGTTAACTAAGTATTTCAAAGTGACTCAGTGAGTAAGACCCATTCAGCCGAGTCAGGCCAGCTGACTCGGAAGCTGACTCCTTGACCTTTACCCCTGACTATTAAGTTGACCGTTATATTTAATGGTTTGCCATTAGTTTGACTCCGATGGCCGGTGACACTTTACTGGTCACTTGAACTGTTTTTCGTTGGATTTTCCGGCCATTTTTCTTGACCTCCGGCGATTAATTTTGGACAAACACTTTAGTGGGTTATTTCTCACATATGAGCTAGTAGATGGACTTATTGGACTTGAGTTTATATTTGGAAATTGAAGAGTTTGACCTTGTTTTGGAAACAAGAAGAGCTATAAAAGGGAGAGTCCTTTACAACAATTATATACCTTTACTTCTGATTTTTGGGAGCAAGAAACCGTCATTTTTTCTCACACGTCTAGTGTTTGTAATATTTTTATTTTTTTCTTTACTTTATATGTGTATGAACTCCACAATTATGAGTAGTTAAATTTCTTATTGATTGGTTAATGATTAAAGTTGATTTCTCAAACATGGTATTTGATTAATATATTAGTTTTGTCTCAATATTTGTCGTTTGTGATTAATTGTTTATAACTTTTGCATGATTTGAACACTTCGTTGATTGGGTCCGGAATCAACTTGTTTTCATCTCTAAAGCTAAATTAGGGTTTTCAATACGAAAAAATTGACGAATACTGATTTCAAGTAGTATAAGTGTGGTTGTTGCTTGTAGTGATACATCCTAACAAACACATATTATTCATAACCTTTGATAAATTGAATTAATGTGTTTTCCACGTTCAATTGCATTGATTAACCTTATTTCACAAAATTTAATGCTCATAGGGAATTAAACTTAATTAGTGCTTTTTACACGTTGCGTTGTTTCTAGGTAAAATTCATATTCGCATCATTTTAAAGTGTTTTTGATGTTTTTCGGAAATAAACGGGATATTCTTGGGATCAAGGTGTTCTAGGGTTTTTGACAATAAGAAATTAAATACCAATTCTAATTATTGAGAAAAATACTTGTTTGTGAATGATACAATCCCTTAACCAATATCTTCATCATCTTGATTGCTTTCAACTATTTACCTTGCTTTTTTTTAGTTTTTATTATTTCCATAAATTCTGAAAAAGCCTCCTTTGTTACTTAAGAAATTGAAATCAAATAACAACATTAGGCTCCCATGGAATGAATCCTTCTTACTATTGTACTTAATCCATGTTTTGTTAAAGTGAGAAAGTGAATATAATTTTGACGTGCTACGACACACATCAGGAGATTCATGAGGTTTTCTTATGGAGATAGAGAGAGCTTTAAAGCTCTATTTTTGTACATGAACAAAATGGAAATTAAATTTTCATAAAAAAAAGATAGCTAGTGATTGAAGCAAGAGATGAAACCCTAAATTGAAGTAAAAGGGGATTTGGTAAGAGAAAAAACAATGAGAAGTGAGATATGAGATATGCTTGTACAAAGATAAGAATTATCGAAAGAGATCAGGTTTTTCATGTAATGGAAATAGAGAGTGAGATGGGTGATGTTATTGAGAAATTGTGTTTAAACGTGTTTTATTTGGGGTTTCCAACAAATTAAAATGAGAGACGGAGGAGTCGAGACTAGAGAAACCCACTAACAAAAAACAAACCCAGTACACGTAGATAAATAATGACTATTAAGGACCCAACCTAACAACTTCGTGTTTTGAGATGCTTTATGGTAGACAACGTGAATAGTAGCAGTTTTGGCTCAGAACAGTCACTGTAAATGGAAGTGGCAGTATTTAATAGAACTGTTATCAATAACTTTTCACTTAGATAACAGTTTTTACATAAAACAGTTCCAATACCTTAAATATAGTAACAATTTATAACTGTTATCATACATCAATATATAATAACATTTTCCTACAAAAATTGTTATTGTAAAACTATTCAGTAATAGTTGAAAAACTGTCACGATTATTCACCTCTATTGGTGTGAGTTTTGCTATGAAACTGTTACTTATATCTCATAGATAATTCTTTTGTAACAGCTCTCTCGTGAACTGTCATGGTTTTGAATGTTGAACTGTCACCAAAGCTCATATTTGTACTAGTGTAAGTCTCTATCTGACTCTCTCTTGGTTCTTGTCGGTTATGAGCGGTACATTTCAACTAATTAAAGTGTTGTCCCTGATGAAATCAAAATATTTAGTTGGATGGCAACTGTGTAGTAAAAAAAAGTATATATATTGACCCACTTTTGTAATTGGCCCCCCCCCCCCCCCGTTTACTTCAACTGATGCTCTCCCTACGAAAGATGAGAACGTGCCAGAACTTAGTTCCTAATCCTCTCGCGACACAAGTTTACACGTTCTTCCTTGGTCTCTTCATCGCCCTCTCGTTTTTGCTTAGTTCCATTATCTGAAGGTCAAGCTGCTGATTTGGATATGTGGGTAGAATTAGGTCTCTTAGGTCATCATTTTTGGCCATTAGATCGTTTCAAAGCAGTTCAATTATCTTTGACTCTTCTTTAACACTTTACCCATCTTCCTGAGAGACAGATTCCATTAAAAAAATCTAGTAATCTATAGCAATACCAAGGATTCACACCCTCAATATTATTATTCTTCTATTGGTCGTGAAACCACTCTTCGATTCCATGATGTGAGGATGATACCAATCTGCTATAAACAAATGAATATAACGCGAAAATGACAGACGAAAGGCTCGAGTGGGAAGGGTGCACAACTCGTCTCCAAATTATCTTAGTAGGTATAACCAGAGAATGGTCATTTTCAAGAAGAGTTTGGAGGTTGAGGAATTCTTTATTGATCAAAAACCTGGATGAAATGACTCTATGCACGAAAGAAACCCGATCTTGTTATACGGAAGCGGGCAGGCCTGCTGAAGTTCGTTCAAGTACTCAATATGAGACTGCTATAAACAAAATTCTTTGGACTGCACCTGCAAAAGTTTCCAGGATTGTGCCGCAAGTGTAGCTTCAATCTTTTAAGTTTGCTAGTAAAGATAAAATCCGGAAATCAAATAATGGCCATATCCCCACTCTGTTTAACAATTCTCATAAAATCTGGGCAACAAACTCAATTTTTAGTTTGATTAAGTGTTGTTCTCTTCACAAATAAAAAGTTTACTTATTGCTCTCTTTAAAACTTTCTTTTGACACGATTCAGAGCTTAGGAAGTGCAGACCGACCTTTAACATTTAACATATTTGCTAAGCTCCAGAAACTGCTACCACCTTGAAAAAGACTCTTCGTGCTCCAACCTATATATAACACCTGAATGAAGTACTCCGTTGTGGATTTCTTGTTTGGGCTCATCATATGTTTACTGTGGGATGCTATGCAATAAGGATATCTCCCTTGTTTCTTGCCGATTATGAGCGATACGTTTCAACCAATTAAACTGTTGTCCTTACTGGAATCAAAATATTTAGTTGGATCACACCTGCGTAGTAAAAAAAAAAACAGTAGATAAATTGACCCACTTTTGTGGATGGTCCAAAGCCCTCCATCCTTTCATACTTTTGGATAGCAAATAATTGGATTCCTAAGCTTAATGTTCGAAAATAATAAGAGATTAAACGATCTTCGATTTCTTCAGTTAAAAGAGGATTCCAGAAAATAGGGAATCATAAGGGAAACATGAGACGTTCCACCGGACCCAGAAGTTTGAGGCCCTGATTAATCCTTTAATAGGGTTTGTGCATCTGAAATAGATACACCAAAAAGAATCCCCAATCATCTGACCCACCTAATTCTAGCAACCTTTCCTAATCACCAGTTCCTGTCCAGAAAACCCCAATTGGACCTCAAAGAAAAGAAAGGCTCAAACCCACTTATTCTGGAATTTAGATAGAAACAAAACTATGATGTTGGGGTCTTGGGTAGATGGTGAGGTGTCGAACTCGTCAAAAATATATTCCTTACTTTTCTTACAATAACTCGTAGTACAAGTATAAGCAGGTTCGTTTCTAAAGGAGTAGAGAGTCAAAGTTGTCGATTAAAGTTTCTGAAAATAAGATTAATGCAAAACCTATGAAAATAAATATTACTAATGCAAATATGGGGATGAGAATGATCAAGAACTCCTTCTCGGCCACAAAACGTGAATCAAATCGATAAAGTTATGTTTCCACAATATACCCATTACTAATAACCCTAGAAATATTTAGTACGCTCAAATACTCCGCAATCGCCTCAAATCACCGAACACGAAAGTGCTCGACTACCGGATTGTATCCAATCGAACTATCTAGAAGTACGCTCTCTAGATATAACTGAATCGAGTGCTTTAGGAACCGTGAGGTAGGTTACTCCTAGTGATAAATACAAAAGCTCGACCCATCTACTTGTGTCAATCTTTACATATGAATATTTAACAAAATCCCATCATCAACACCCATATACTGCTACTTGTACTTGGAATTTTTAGACAATTATGGATCGAAGAATTCTCGAGATAGCATTAGAACTATCAATTAACCATTCAATTTATAACTTAAACAATTCATAAACAATTCATAAACAATATTGGCATGGTAAAAAATAAACAGTAACAAGATAAATTGTAAGAAAACAAACTATTAACTATCAATGATGAATCATGTTCTGGACGTTGAAATCGTCCCTAATATATGCAATTAGCTACTGGAGTTCATACTAAAAAAACAATTAAATAAACAAGAGTTCAAAACCAATTAAACTAAGCAAGCCAAACAACAGATGGTGGTGGACGTCGTGAACATGAAAGTGGTATGGACTGTTGGTGTTGAAGGAGCTTGTTGTTGTCTTGTTGTGGTGATGTAGCTCAGGTGGACTGGTAGGTGTATGCAGATGAGAAGATGATGCAAACGTGTGATGGTGGATTGGGTTATGGAGAGGAGCAACATCTCCTCTCTGTTGGAGGTACAAAACAGATGTTTGAGAGGGTATGGGTATTGGATTTTTCGCGACCTCAATCTCTTTTATAACTCTCAATTTCCTGCAATTGCGAATCTTATAAAGACCTCAGTTTCCTAGTTTCATTCAAACTCTAAATAGCTATCAATCTGTGACCATTCATTCGATATCAACGGTATCAAAACTGATATGTCCTAACTTCTCGCTTGTAACTAAAACCCATTGTCTTTCCTTATCTCGACTTCAATGCTCTTTGTAAACAACCATCGAACCATTGCTCGAACGACAGCAAACATTGGTACAGAACTGGTCGGCAACTGAACTGAACTGGACTTGAATGTGTGTAGAATTGGTGGTTCAAACATTTTTACAAACACATTGTGTCCTGGCTAGTAATTCAGGCGAAGTATTGTTGGTGATTTGAAACCATTTCAAACTCCTTCCCTGCAATAGATATCATACACTAACAATCACACACATACAGAGAATTCATTACTCTTCCTGCAATAGTCAACGGCTTCATCAGTTCTTTCGCAATTGAATTAACCGGCAACAGCCAAGTGTCTTCCTGTTTTGTGTCTCGGCCATGGCAGCAGCCTGTCTTCACCTTGTCTCAAAAATCTGAACAAATCCATCTTAAATCCATTGTTCTCGACCCCAAATCCATGACAACAATTGATTTATTCTCGATCTCAAATTCAATTCTCCTCTTTGATTTCTCGGCTTAAACGAACACAGTCTCAGACCCATGTCTTTACTTCATTGTCTCTTCTATTCAAGCCAACTTACCAGACTAGGTTAGCTGGCGTTGAGACTTGGCAGACTGGCTTCTCTGCTCGCTGTTGAAGAAGGATGAAACAACTTCTTGACCTAATTTGGTGTTAGGTTATAAGGAGAATTATTTAGGCACCCCTAGCTTGTCTTCCTTGTTAGTTATTCATTTAAATCCAGCTGCTTTCCCTGAGTAGTTCTCTATTTTTGACACTTTAAAGCATCACATTCTTGCTATGCTTCGTGACTATCAACACCTAACATTCCCGAGCAATGATTTATCTTTTCTTTTTCTCTTATTTCGCATCACATGACTCTAATATACCTATAAAAATAGAAAACAAGCATAATATGCACAAAATACAAGAGAAATAACAAATAAAACATAACCAATTGATTCGTAATTAAGGTGTTTTAGACACCTATCAAATTCCCTCACACTTAGACTTTGCTAGTCCTCGTGAAAACTAAACTAAACTAAAATATACAACTCCTTTTCGTTGAGGATATGGTTACACTTAGTATGTGTAACAAGCCTTTAAGCCCCTAGGTGTCCCTAGTAGACGAGTTATAGTCTCGTGAGGGTTTACAAGAGGTATACACATAAAACCTATTCCAACTTTTAAATATTCCAAAGTACATGCATCCAAAGAACTATGAGGACATAAAGTTTCTGCACAGTAATAATAAGAAGTTAGAAATGCCAAAGAACATTATTCTCATGCTTAACTCTTGAATTAGGAGAAAACCACCATATGCAAGAATTCAGGTTCGAGAGCGATCAAATGTTTCTACTTCTACCTCACCAATAGGGTTTTATGAAATTGCGCTCAAAAGATGCACTTTATGGTTTTCATGTGTGCAGAAAGGAATGAAGATAGAAATTCTGCACACGTTGAGTGGTGGGAAGGGAAAACCTTCCGAATTATATTTTGTTATCCCGTAGAAACGTGGGAAGAAAATAAACTTTTTTTTGATGATCTCTAAGAAAGGAAATCAACCATGCGAGGATGTGAATGCTCACTCACCTTCTCACCTAATCAACAATCAACACCACTCTCACAGAGTCCCATAGAAACATCTTCGTCTTCGACTTCAACTGTAGATGATGAACTCTTGAACTTCATAGAACTTTGACAATTTGTATCCCTTTTCCTCAAATTCTTGTTGTTTGAAAATTCTTTATAGATTTATTCTTTTCCACGGTCTTAACGAATAAATACAAAAAGAAATATATACTAAAACAATATAAAATATATCTTTTATTTTATTTTTAATCTTTTTTTTTATCATTTTTTTTGAGACAAGAAATATGAAATACAAACTAAAAGAATAACAATGAAACTAATATGGCAGTGGAGAAAGGACTTTACCACTTGATTCTTCACAACTTGTATTGTCTTGGTATCATAAACTTCAGAAAAATTCACTTCTTTTAATATTTTCGCTCTTGCACTTAGTCTTCAACTAGGATATATAGTTATGTTCGTTGTATTATTACTTCACATTAAATCTGAATTTTGCTCTTGTAAACCTTTTAATATGTTGGTTGTAAACCTTGAACGTCTTCAACTTTCTTCAAATTTGTAATGTTTCGCTTGTTGATAATGATGGTGTTTTTATGGACATGTTATTGCCGAGAGATAGATAAAATGGTGCCAATTGCAAATCAAACTACAAGGTAAGGTCTTTTCGTAATTCTGCTATCACCCTTATGATTGAAGAAATTAGCACTCAAGAGATGAAATAGTAGTGCTGAAATGGTGCGAGGTTGGGTAGCTCATCATTTTACCCGGAGTTTGCTCATATGAAACACCCTAAACGGAAAATTTAGACAGGTACAAAGAATTGAAGGTTTGGTGCCTCACTCATATATGGGTAATGGATGATCATCTTCTCTAATACTGTATTCTTTTCGCACCTAGTTCGGCACTGGTGGTTTAAGTCCCTTTTTGTCGGCGTTACCTCTCAACAACTAAGAAACCCGAATATAGTTCTCTAATACTTTTAAGTTCCGTTATTTCGGTAAAAACTCCATATGTAAATTTAGCTAGAACTATACTAAGTGACTCTAAAATATCTAAAAGTTGGAGGTTTTATGCAAATGGTTACAAGAAATCAGAATTTTTTTTACCTACACTGTGAATACTTAATAATTTTATATGCTTAACCATTCCCCACACTTAAACTTTAAATTGTCCTCGATGTAACTTGACTCATCCAATGTAAAATCAAGGTGGGAAATCCTACAATGATATGAAAATTTAGAAAACAAAATAAAAGAAAAGAAATACTAACCAATGGGTTGCCTCCCATGTAACGCTTAGTTTAACGTCCACAACTTGACTTTCTGGTCGCCCATACATCAACAGTCTGAAAATTTGCGGATCCGTCCAGAAAACGATATGCAATTCTAACAATAACTTCACAAGAATATTAACATATGGTATAAATAGTGAAACTATAAGAGTTACCCCCACACTTAGTCCATTCTACACTCGAAAGTGTATAAAAAACATAAATAGAAGGAACTTCTTTGTGTTCCTCTTGGAAAACCTACATGGTGTTAGACTCAAACACATATGGCGGATATTTAGATGCAAGGAATTCAGATAAAACTTTAGAAGCACACAATTCCAGCCACATATTAGGTATCTTCCTAAAAGATAGATTAACAACTTTTTTAGAGAATACTTCTAGTTTGGGAGGATCATCATTAGATAGATATTCATGATAGGGTTAGACAAACCTTGTAAAACCTCTTGTATTACAGGATCCTCGGTACCGCTGGACAATTCCATTCCCACATCACAAGTATCATCATTCTCATTCAAACTCTTATTAAAACATTTTTCATTGGTTTCGTCTATAATCAAGTCTTCCTCATCGGAAGAGAAATCAAAATCTTCCACGAGCATTTCATCGTAATCCTTATAGACTTCTTCACGAGTTGAATTCTCATTTAAAGTATCGATTATCTCTAATTCAGACGTGGTATTCATAAAGAAGTCATAATCATCATAGTTCTTATGGATCATATAAGTCTTGCCATCAATAATTGTAGTTTTTCTAGACTCAACTTCTTCCTTTTGAATATGAGAATCATCATTATGATCATGAGTTGAGCTAGTAGTACCATAATTATCAATGTTCTTTAAAGACTGCTCATCTTCGGAATCATCATACTCTATATTATTTTCCATGGGAATATTAGAATGGTTTTGAGACAAAACTTCTTCCTTATTCCGCTCATCATGAATTTGATTCATGCCTTTTATGATGTTGTCCATATTCCGTAGAAATTCTTGATGTGAATCTTGTATGCTTTGGGTGGTCTGAATGATAATCTCCTCCAAGCTAGAATGTGTTACCTCCTCACTTACTATAGCATCTCTAGGACATATCTCTTCCCTTTGAATGGGTGAGTGATCATAACTATGACCAGGAATTGGGCCAGGTATATTATAACCAGATTTGGTTAATAAGACTATCTCCATGCTTGGTTGTTCGTAAATTGAATCCATGCGTGCTATATAATATCAAATTTCATCTGCCAAACTGGAAGAGTAATAATTAGAAGTACAACTATCCTCATATCCTTGTGATTGTTCACGTATGTACCCACCATAAGGATGTTGGTATGTATGAGAATTTTCACAAGGTCTTGCAGGATAATTGTAGCCAAAATATTGTTTTTGATTATTTCCCACATATGGTTGGAAGTAATAAAAATGATATTGAGAATTAAACTGGTCACCATAGAATGTTTGTTCTGATGACCCATATGCATTATACTCAAAAGGATACAACTTGATAACTAAAAAAAAGGGACACACAACTAGTTTATAGAACTTACCTTCTGTTCTAGACAAGTGATGAATACCACTAACCCATTGTAAGCACGCAAAAGAATGAATGTTGTACCTGAAATAAGATTCTAAAAGATAAATTAGTAAAACTAATAATAAAAACTAAATGCAAACTCAGAAAATTAAATAACAACTAAACTACCGACTGCTCCCCGGTAGCGGCGCTAATTTTTGATGAGGTGTCAAACTCCTCAAAAATATATTCCTTACTTTTCTTATGCTAACTAGTAGTACAAGGATAAGCAGGTTCGTTCCTAAGGGAGTAGAGAGTCAAAGTCATCGATTTGAGTTTCTGAAAATAAAAATAATGCAAAACCTATGAAAATAAATATTATTAATGCAAATATGGGGATGAGAATGATCAAGGACTCCTTCTCGTCCATGAAACGTGAATCAAATCGATAAAGTTATGTTTCCACAATATACCCATTACTAATAACCTAGAATATTTAGTACGCTCAAATACTCCGCAATCTCCTCAAATCACCGGACACAAAAATGCTCGACTACCGGATTCTACCCAATCGAGCTATCTAGAAGTACACTCTCTAGATATAACTCAATCGAGTTCTTTAGGAACCGTGAGATAGGTTACTCCTAATGATAAATACAAAATCTCGACCCATCTGATAGTGTCAATCTTTACATATGAATATTTAACAAAATCCCATCGTCAATACCCACATACTGCTACTTGTACTCGGAATTTCTAGACAATTACGGATCAAAGAATTCTCGAGTTAGCATTAGAAATATCAATCAACCATTCAATTTGCAACTTAAACGATTTAAAAACAATTCATAAACAATATTGGCATGGTAAAGAATGAACAATAACAAGATAAATTGTAAGAAAACAAACTATTAACTATCAATTGTGATCATGTTCCGGACTTGAAATTGTACCTAATCAATATGTCATTAGCTACTGGAGTTCATACTAAAGAAACAATTAAATAAATAAGAGTTCAAACTAATTAAACAAAGCAAGCCAAACAGCAGATGATGGTGGATGTCGTGAACATGAAAGTGGTATGGACTGTTGGTATTGAAGGAGCTTGTTGCTGTCTTGCTGTGGTGATGTGGCTCAGGTGGACTGGTAGGTGTATGCAGATGAGAAGATGATGCTAACTCGTGGTGGTGTCTAGGGTTAAGAAGAGGACTTTAACTGAGACTCCGTTAAGAACCTAGATTATATTATTAAAATCAAAACTCTTTTGCAGAAAAGAACAATAATGAAAATTAAAACAAGAATTCAAATCAATAAAAAGTTTCCCACAAGAAGAACCCAGAGCCTAACACCTTTTAAATAATAATACTACTGACAGTAGTTTCCTAACACAATTCTACTAAACTTAGAATATAAATTTCATAATATAAGCAAACTTCCTAAGCTAAACCAAACTACCAATTATATTTCAATATCATATTATAACTTAGATTCTAGAACAGTCTCGGTTAACTAGATTTCTAACATCCTCCCTCGAACCGAGAATTTGTAAGTTAATCATTCCCAACATTCTTCGCAGCTTAACAAAGGTTTCAGCCTTCAACGGCTTCATGAAGATATCAGCAACTTGTTCACCACTGTAACATAATTCTACGACTATCTCCTCGTTATTTACTAACTCAAGGATAAAGCGATACTTGATATCAATATGCTTGCTCCTTCCATGGAAAACATGGTTTTTTGTAAGAGCAAAATAACAGACTTGTTATCGCATATGATCTTCGTAGGGACTTCCTGTTCATGGTTAAGCCACTTTAACATTCTCCTTAACTATACAGCTTAAGTAGCACAAGAAGCAACAACTATATACTCTGCTTCTGCAGTAGACAAAGAAACCACCTGTTGCTTCTTCGACGACCAAGAGAAAAATCATGATCCCATGAAAGGCATAACCTGAAGTGCTTTTTCTTGTCTTATTATCACCATCCCAATCACTATCGGTGCAGCCAATCAAATCTGATTTTTGAGACGATGTATAAAAAATTCCATAATCCATCGTTCCACTGATATAACATAAGATACTTTTTGCTGCTTGCAAATGAGATTGATGTGGAAACTCCATGAAGCGACCAACTCCACACACTAAGTTTAGTCTTGTAGAGGTCAAGTATCGAAGGCTACCAACAAGATGTTTAAAATATGTTGGATTAATAAGCTCACTTGTACCATCCTTCACAAGCTTCAACTTGTCTTCAACTGGAGTTAATATTGGATTGCATCCATTCATCTTGAAGCGTTTCAAGATATCTTTTGCATATTTTTGTTGCAATACAAAAAAGTCCATCATCTATTTGTAGAACATCAAGACTAAGAAAATAAGACATTAATCCCAAATCCGTCATTTCAAATTCTTTGATCATAGCCTCCCTGAAATCTTCAATCATCTTTGAATTGTTTCCCGTAAAAACAAGGTCATCCACATATAGGAAAACAATACCAAATTACCTTGAAAATAAATTTTTACATATAGAGTATGTTCATATGGACACTTCTTAAAGTCATTATTGACAAAATAATTGTCAATACGTGTATACCAAGCTCGAGGAGCTTGTTTCAATCCATACAAATCTTTCTTTAACTTGTATACTTGGTTTTATTGACCTTTCATGGAGTACACAACAGGTTGCTCCACATACACCTATTCCTCAAGAACACCATTCAAGAAAGCAGATTTTACATCCATCTGAAAAACACTCCATTTACGTTGTGCAACTAATGCAATAATCATTCAGACAGTGTCAAGTCTAGCTACAGGAGCAAACATTTTAAAATAATCAATATCCTGTTTTTGTTTATAACCTTTTGCCACCAACCTTGCCTATAGACGATCCACCTACCCATCAGGCCTATACTTTATTTTGTAAACCAATTTTACAACAATTGCTTTTTTACCTTGTGGAAGTGTTGTAAGTTCCCATGTGTTATTTTCTCAATTGCTTGAATTTCGTCATCCATAGTTTTTACCCATCCTTGATTTTGAACAGCTTCATCAAATATTATTGGATCACAATCTCCAAAAAGTGTAAAATTTACTAATACTTTATCTCCGTCATTGTCATTGGTTAAAACATAGTCTTGTAAGCGAGTTGGCGAAACACGATTACGTACAGGACGAGACAACACTCCTTGTTGTGGTGGTGATGCTAGTGTATCCGTACTGGGTATGTTATCCTGACTTGGTGGAATCAACAATGTTGTCTAAACTACTTGTGTATTTACTTCAGGGTTCTGAACAACAATTGTCTTTGTTGTCGATATTTCCATATTCCAATTTCACTGACCTTGTTCGTCAAATATTGCATCACGACTCACAATCATCTTTCCAGTCCCAGGATTTAAAACTTGTATCCTTTTGTCGCACTACTATAACCAATCAAGATGCATTTTTCACTTAGGTTATCAAGTTTCTTGCGAATTTTATCCAATACATGTGTATATTCTATGCAGCCAAATACTTTGAGATGTCGAACACTCGGTCTTCTTCCACACCATGCTTCCTCCAGAGTTTTATTTCACATACTTTTAGTAGGACATCTGTTCAACAAGTAAACAACGCAAGAAATTGCTTCACCCCAAAAAAAAATTGGCAAATTTTTGGTTTTCCTCATGGTACAAACCATCTCCATTATAGTTATGTTCTTTCTCTCAGCCACACCATTCTGTTGAGGTGTATACCTTGCAGTCATTTGATGTTGAATACCACATTCCTCCATAAAATTATCAACTACGGTGTATTCGGTACCTCTGTCGGTTCGCATCACCTTAATCCGACTACTAATTTGATTTTCAACATAAGATTTAAACTTTTTGAATGCATTATATGCGTCGTTTTTCTTTTTTAACAAATAAACCCAAGCTTTTCCATCTGAAATCATCAATGAACGTAATAAAATACATGTTACCCCTACAAGATGTTTGTTCTGTAGGACCACATAAATCAGAGTGAACCAGCTCCAATGGTTGTTCCGCCCGCCTACCTTTTCCTACAAGGAAAGGATCTCGGTGTTGCTTTCCGAAAATGCAATCTTCACATTTTCCATCAGGAAAAACAATAACTGGTAGGCCTGAAACCATCTCCTTCTTTGCAAGTAATTTCAAACTACTGAATTTAACATGTCCCATTCTCATGTGCCATAGTCAAGAGTCATCAGGAATAATGGCAAGGTGGGAGAGAGATGAGAGGGAGAGAAAGTTAAAGGAATTTTTTGTTTTCGGTAGAGAATTGTTAGTTTTTGGTTTTTGTTATGGATTTAGATGTTAAAAGAGAGAGTCGTATTACCCAAAAAAAAATATTTTTTTTGAGAAGTTACGAGTGTTGGTGTGGGTTTAAGGTGTTAGTGGATTTCACCACCTAAGAGCAAAGACAGTGGGGTTAGTATATTGGCTAATTTTCCAATTACCACTCCACAGTGGGATGGGAAAACCCAAAAAACGAGTTGGAAAATGGGTATATTGGGGGTTTGCCCATCGAGGCTCAGAGAAAGTCAATCGTCTATGTTTGAGACGATCGAATCACATTGAGCCGCTCGATTCTAATAGCACCGAGCCTCGGCCTAGCATAGGCCGAACGGCTCAATGAGTTTCGACAACGGTCAAATCTCAACGGCTCTCAATTCTTCCCTATAAATTCAAACATTTTCAACTCCAAAAGCACACCTTCTCCACTTAAAATTCTTTTACTCAAACTCTTCTTCTTAACTTGTGTTCAAAAAATTCAGAAGAAAATGAATGCCAGAGCTCGTGCTCAAAAATATACTCAAGAAGAGGATTTAGCTCTTTGTAAAGCATTTGTTTTTAATAGCAGAAGAAATGTTCCTACTGGCCAACTCATGTCACACACGTCTTTTTGGCAGAACGTTTTCACTATGTTCGTTGCAGAAACCGTGAACGGAGAAACCGTCTTGCTCTTGGGTTGTCGAGTCGATTTCAAGCAATTAGTCATTCAGTCACATGATTCCTTGTTCAAGTAAGGGTAATTGATCGAGAAAAATTTAATGGTGTAACTGAAGATGAAGTGATCCAATTAGATCTAGATGTATGGCAGGAAAATCATGGCAAATCTTTTTTATACGAAACTTGTTTCAAGATCCTTAAAGATCTTCACAATTTCAACCCTTTTTATTTTATGATGTAGTTTCCTTTAATCTTATGTAGATTTCTCTAAGAAAAGACGTTGTTAAAATTTAACTGAATGTGAAATAAAATTAGTAGTTTTTTTTATAGATTAATTTTGATTACATAAATAGTTAGTTTTTTAATCTCAATTTTAATTATAAATGTTAAATAAAATGAAACTACTCATTCCTAGGATAATTAGGTGGATAATAATCGACTTGGTACTAGCCCCGATCAAGCAAATCCCCAAAGCCTCGGCTTGCTTCTGTTTGAGATCCTTCAGATCCAATGAATTCACAAGGCTAAACTGGAGAAGCGCCAAAGTCTATATGTCTTCTGTAATCTTGATTGTGATCTTGTGGACTACCACGATGAGACCTTGGTTGTGGAGGTTGTACATGATGTAGAGAGTGGTTTTGTGTATATCGTACTATTTCCTCCTGATGAGAAGGTGTTGCTCTAAAAAGTCTTGCAAGATAGGGACTGAGGATTGTGGTCTGCGTCAATACCCACAAACGTTCTGTACATACGCCTAGTCAACTGATCTCTTAACTCCATCTGATTCATATATTCTATACATTGTTCAACAGTTGACGTTGTGCCTGTATAAGAATTAGTTCGCTCCATACCTTGCGAGACAATTGGAACTATCTCAGGCTGTCCTTGTAGATTATAGGTCTCGATCTCCCAACTCAATTCTGGCAAATCAGACCAAACCGATGAAGAACAAGGTGCAGAAGGTCCTCTTGGGTGGGATGATGAAGTAGAAGTTTCTGCCGGAGGATAAACGACTAAAGCTGGAACCGGTGGTGCGGGTTGTGTCGGTACAGGCAAGCCCGATCTTCGTCTTCCTACTGGGGAAACATCAATCCCATAGATGTTCATAGCATTTACATTTATTACCGGCTTCGCGATTGATTTGTATCATTGGTCGTATGCATCTTGATCACAAAGTGCACAATAACGATCATAACTTCTCCATCCCCGATCCCTTCGACTTACGTATTCCGTTCCCAGGACGGTTGATGGTGGAAGATTTTTGGGTATATTCATCCACCAATTTTCTAGTACATTTCTCCCAAAAAAATAGACACCAAATGTCTCTTTGCCTCGATATGGTACAAAGTCCTCCAAGGAAATCTATTCACAATAATTTTAGCACTTTCGGGGAGTATTATGAACTGGTTTTATTTTATACCAACCTCTTATTTTTTGACCTTTGGCATCTCGTTCTGCTAATGAAGATACATGACATTGACTCGTGGATGTTTCTCGACTAGAAACTACATTATGATTCTCTTCATCCGAAAATTCTTGTTGAGTCGGTATAGGTTGAGTATACCTATTTCTGGGTGGTTTTCTATTTATATTTCGACTAATATTTTGAGATTGAGATTTTTTTTTTTGAAAAAAATATTTAGAGAAGCGGAATATGAAGAGTTTTTAGAGAAGATTGTAGAGAAGAAGATTGTAGAAAAGATTGGTTTAGGTGTGAGTAGAAAAGAATGATTTTGAGTTGAATTTATAAGGGATGATGTTATAGCCGTTGGATTAAAGCCGTTGGGATATGACCGTTGTTGAGGCATTAAGAGCCTCTTGGCCTATGTTAAGCCGATGCTCGGTGCATATTGCTGCCCAAAACCAAGATTACCCATCCACCTGGCTTGGCACTTAGGTAAATTTGCCAATGCCCACTGACATTGCTCTAAATAGACAGTATTCCACGTGTGTGCTGAACAAGGAATGAAACTAGGTTTCTTTGGAAATTATTCTTGCGAGCTAGTCAAGTATGCCATCCGTTCCAGACATGGTGTTGGTGTTTGTTCACCAAGGATCAAAGGTGTGCTCGAAACCAACACAGAAGAAGAAGGAATAGTGGTGTGAGCTTGGTTAGGTTTTGGGAGAAGCTTATATAATATTTTGGTTATGGTTTAACTTGGTACCGGAAAGACATAGAAGAGATGTTGCTGTCGTACAACAAAGAAGACAAGGGAATGGTCTGTAGCAGAGAAAGTTAGGGAGAACATGAGCGAAGTTTTGGGGTCAGATTCGTGTACGACATTGAGAATCGGAAGAGAAGGTTTATGTGGTCGCTGGTAATTTGGGTATAATTGATCTTATGAATAGAGAATGGAGTGGTATGTTATCGTGAAATAGATGAATGTGTTTGAGTCTTTTGATGAGGATGAATGGGTTTATCTTGACGTAGTGATTAATTGCAGGGAAGGAGAGAATTGGGTGTTAGAAACACCAACAAGACGAAGCCTGAATTACCACACAGGACGCACATGAAGTGTTCGACGAACATCCTGAATGAATTAATTAAGTGAAGTGGAGAAAGAATAGGAGTTTTGATTGTTTACTGCTACCGTGAACTAAAATTGGGTGAGTCTGCAGTCGAGTTCGAAGAAGAGAATGTATGGTGAATGGTGAAGATTAGGGTTGTTTATGTGACTTGGTGTTGAAGCGAGAGAAAAGAAAGAAGATATGGTCGTGTTACTGCCGTGATTTTTTATCAGGTGGAAACAACAAGAGAAATGAAGTTGGTATAAGAACCCAGGGAAGAGAGAAAAGAAGTTCTGCCGAGAAACCAATAAAGGAAAGCAAGAAGTGAAGATGGAGTTCACTGCCGTATGATGTATGGCCGGGGAATAGTTGAGAGAAGATGAGTTTGAGGAGAATTATAGGTTTGGTTTGTTGTTCACTTTTTAATGAATCAATGGGTTGTGACAGAAACTTGGAATAACTATGAAGTGTGATAGTCTCGAACATACGTGGCTGAAAAAAGATTTGTGATCAAGGGAGATTTACAATAGAGTTTTGTGTGAGAAAGAAATAAATAAACAACAAGAGGTTGTGAGAAAGAAACAATATGAAGATTGTTTGTACGTAGTAAGGCATATGATAGGTGCGTAAATCTATGAGTTGTGTAAAAGATCATAATGTGCGGTTGTGATAGTAGAGATGGAGTAACAACATGTGTACTTGAGAAGAGAAGAAAGGTTTGTGAATTAAAGAATGTCAGTCGTAGCAAATATCACAATAGTTAGGTTGTAACTCTAGACAAAGTAACATGTGAAAATAAAGAGTGAGATAAAAATATGGTGAAGCAAAGATGCTCAGGAGATAAAGTAGAAGATGAGAAACGATGCTCGGTGGATAAAATTACGAGTAAAGTAAGTTTGTATGAAATCCTACAAGTGAAGTAAGTGCAAAGAAAAAGAACTTGGTTTCTGCTAGCAAGTGGATGAACAAAATAGAGAGGATTGCGATTCTAGTCTGTTAGGGAATGTTACTATGATGCTGAGGTATTGTAGGGAAACGGCGGGTTTTGATTTCCCATCATCTGTCTAAGGAAGACGAAGGGATGTGAAAGGTGGCATGATGTCTAGGGAGTATGAAGGTACTATACTAATGAAACCAGATGTCGGAGGAGTCATTACGCATGACTGAGAGTATGTTGAAGACAAAGTCGTTTGTCAATTGCAACTATTGTTGAAAATGAGTTCTTAACGGAGTCTTAGTTAAAGGGAGGCTATTGAGAATGAGCAACAACTCCTCTCTGTTGGAGGTGCAAAACAGATGGTCGAGAGGGTATGGTTGTTGGATTTGCTGCGACCTCAATCTCTTTTATAGATCTCAATCTCCTGCAATTGCGAATCTGATAAAGACCTCAGTTTCCTAATTTTATTTAAACTCTAAATAGCTATCAATCTGCGACCATTCATTCGATATCAACGGTATCAAAACTGTTATGTCCTAACTTCTCGCTTGTAATTAAAACCCATTCTATTTCCTTATCTCGACTTCAAAGCTCTTTGTAAACAGCCAGCGAACCATGGTTCGAACGACAACAAACATTGGTGCCGAACTGGTCGACACCTGAACTGAACTTGACTTGAATTTGTTTAGAAGTTGTAGTTCAGATATTTTTACAAACACATTTTCTGCATCCTGCCTAGTAATTCAGGCAAAGTCTTGTTGGTGATTTGAAAGCATTTCAATCTCCTTCCCTGCAATAGATATCATATACTAACAATCACACACAAACACAAAAGTTATTACTCTTCCTGCAATAGATATCATATACTAACAATCACACACAAACACATAAGTTATTACTCTTCCTGCAATAGTCAACGGCTTCATCAGTTCTTTCGCAATTGAATTAACCGGCAACAGCCAAGTGTCTTCCTGTTTTGTGTCTCGGCCATGGAAGCAGCCTGTCTTCACCTTGTCTCAAAAATCTGAACAAATCCATCTTAAATCCATTGTTCTCGACCCCAAATCCATGACAACAATTGATTTATTCTCGATCTCAAATTCAATTCTCCTCTTTGGTTTCTCGGCTTAAACGAACACAGTCTCAGACCCATGTCTTTACTTCATTGTCTCTTCTATTCAAGCCAACTTACCAGACCTAGGTTAGCTGGCGTTGAGACTTGGCAGACTGGCTTCTCTGCTCGCTGTTGAAGAAGGATGAAACAACTTCTTGACCTAATTTGGTGTTAGGTTATAAGGAGAATTATTTAGGCACCCCTAGCTTGTCTTCCTTGTTAGTTATTCATTTAAATCCAGCTGCTTTCCCAGAGTAGTTCTCTATTTTTGACACTTTAAAGCATCACATTCTTGCTATGCTTTGTGACTATCAACACCTAACATTCCCAAGCAATGATTTATCTTTTTTTTTTCTCTTATTTCGCATCACATGACTCCAATATACCTATAAAAATAGAAAACAAACATATTATACACAAAATACAAGAGAAATAGCAAATAAAACATAACCAATTGATTAGTAATTAAAGTGTTTTAGACACCTATCAGTAGAAACAGGTGATATTTTATACTATGTTAGGTGGGTCAGATGATGAAATTGTAGACTTACTCATGAGTCTCTACGAACCATGCTAGACTCACTAATGTGATCAAGACGATAATCATCATCCTAACCAGGTCAACTAATTAACCGAGTAAATTACTATAATTTAATAGATCTAATATAATAGAGATGCTTAACTCTACCATTTCTCTACGAGCCATCAGTCATGTCACAAGGGGATATTCAATATGGTTTCAATCTGGTGGCCTACAACGAGTGAGGTGCAGCAACATGCTCACGCTGGGAAAGTTATTAAGTTGTGTAAGCAGTTGAATGAGTAAATAAAGTAGTGGGCGTGCAACTGCAAGTCTTCCTGATATTTCGAACCTGACTTCACCATATTCTCCACAGTCTCTACTCTCCCATTCTTCTATAACTGCTAGCACTTACGAGATTAATGTGTTCGACTACCACTGCGATAAATTGATTACTCAACGTATTCATTAAATAATTTATGTAAGATAGTCTAAATTTGATTTTACATAAGTTTTCTCTCAGTTCTAATACATAAAAACTCTCTCTATACATCATTTCAAACACACCTTACGACATACACTTATCCTCATTGATCTCTATATTTTTTCCGCTTCCCTCCCTAAGACCAACCCTTCTCCTCCTTTGTGACTGACACAACACTGGAACTACCATTTATTGGTTTAGGCGAGTGTTGTACATTTTGATCTCTCGAGTCTAAGTACTTCCACAGTACATTGGTTTTCACCCCAAATCAAAATCAATATTGAAAGAAATTGTTTATGAAGACGAGGAAGAACATGAAGAACGCTAATAAGACGATCGAAGTCAAGTAGAATCGTCCACTTATTCTGATAATATAACTCTCCGCCAGGCTCAAATGTCCCCATTAAGGTAAGTTTCATCAAATTTTAAGGTTTGTATTTCTTAAAAATGAAGAAATTGGTTGAATTTTTTTCTAGGGTTTTCGGTTACAGGTCACAATCCGTAGTTACGAATTTGATTTTATATACCGATTATGTATCATTTTTTTCATTTCTAAAGAACATCAACCTTAAACGGTAGATAGAATTGCTAATCATCTACCAATTATGTCTTGTATTTTCACTTATGTACCTAATTTTGGACATAATCGGCAGATATTTTTTTATGCTACCGATTATACAAAAGAATTAGAGAATTTTTGAGGAACAAAAAATTGACTTAATCGGTAGATAAATTTTGATACACACCTATCTATTGTATTTTTGAAAATGAACTAATTTGAGGACTACATTGCAGTCGTTAGTTATAACTATAGATATTTCTTCAGTCTTGATTTCCTCCTCAAGAATCTTGATTTCCTCCTCATAATCCTTCTTTTCTTGCATCCATTTTTTTCTCCTCCTAATAATAGGACTATTTTTCAGGAAAGAGAAGAAAATGATCTTGTAATTAAATCTCCCATAAATTATTATATATATAATTTCAGGAAAATCTCCTTGGCTAAGGTTAAAATTTGTATCAAGCTCGAATTCTAGAGCTTCTGGTCCTGCAAGAGAACATTTAGACCAATATAAATTCGATGGACAAAATTTATAACAATTGGGAAATATTTTGTCCCCATTTTTCAATAAATATAGACCAACATGAAATTAATAAAGGGAAATCAGACCAATAGGAAACTAGATGCTTTTGTCCCCTTCAATCTATACCCTAATTCCAGCAAAATTCGAAAATAGAAATGAAAAACCCCCAGAAACTTGATTTGCGACCCAATAGCTTCTCCATCAACCCTAAAATCTCTTCCATCTTATTTTTTTAAGTCATTCTAAAACCCTTACTCTCATCCTCTCTAAATATTCTGTACAGTTTCAGTCAGATTATCGAATTCTGAAGGTAAGTTTACTCTAACTACTCTAATCTGAATCGAGGCTCTATAAATAATTTATTTTTCTTTTTCATTCTTGGAGATTTAAGTTTTTTTTTTTTTTGATTTTTTGTTTATCAGAGTTGGATATTGTAGCGTTGAGATTTTTCAAAAGATATGAATAAGAAAATGATCTTTAAACTTGCAAAAGGGTTTAAAAGGTAAGCAAAGAATTGTATTAGAATAACGCTTTACAATATTCTTATATCAATATTCCTCCATTCCCTAATTTCCATATTTTCCTCCATTGCTACTTATTAAATAGGAAAAGGCCAAATAGGTGAAAGTGTAAAGTCGTGTTTTACTTGCTAATGATTGTTCACACATGTAGGTGGTGAGTTTTGACAAGGGATAGAATTATAAAATTACCCTCTATCAAGAAGTAAGAATATCAAAGAATATGTGAGTATTTATGCACATATGCTTAGCTTTATACCAAAACATGAGATTATGTATTTCTATTCATATATTCCACAAGCGAATTAAGAATGCAGTTTATACAAATAACTACAAACATTCTAAAATTTCCTCTCATCCTCCTCAATACTCACAATATTTATGCCATATCGAACTAGTCTCAAGTCGCATAAATTCTGTAGCTGAATTTCTTGAACTTATCTCGAGTGCGCATCATGTGCCGGTAACATCTATCAAATTTGGGAATAGTTAATGCTTAACCTCAAAATACACTCTATATTAACGCTTTGTTCGTAGAAAATACTTCTCAAATTGCTTTCCTGAGCTTAAATATGCTACATTATGGTTTTGCTCAAAGATAAGCCACGAATTATGCACTACTCCTCTTTGACACGCCGCAAACGAAGAGCAATGTGTTCAAAGACGCCTTGTACCTATGAACTAGGCTAACCCTAGTCTTTTCTCAAATTGGCGCCAAGCTAGCGTTATCCCCTTGGTTTAGCAGCACATTAGCACTAACCCTCGCTTTAATTCCAAAAGCGTTAGCTTAACTGCCACAAGTGTGTCTTGGCACTGGCACCGTCCATCCTAGCGCAGATGTCCAGCCCTAGCATGTCTTAGTGCAACGTCCTGGACAAGCGCTTTCCTTGGTTTATTCACCAGCGTTCAGCGCAAAGCGCTTCCCTTGTGTAACGTTCAACACAAAGCGCTTCCCTTGTACATCGTTCAACGCAAAACACTTTCCTTGGCAGCGTCCATCCTAGCGCAGACGTCCATCCCTAGTACGTCCCCAGCTGTAGTGCTTCCCTTGGCAACGTCTAGCTCAAGCGTCCAGCCTAGCCAACGTCCTCAGTGCAGCGTCCTTGGATAGCAAGCATCCTAACGGGCCACGTATTGGCGCTAGCCTCTTAATCCTAGTACATTGATGCTAACTACCTTGTCTTAGCAACATCCTAGCCTCTGCACTAAAATCACTAGCATCCTTAGTAGCATTTTAGATTTCGTCGCTAGAAAGATAGCTTCCTTGCTAGAAGCTAGCACATTAGCCTTCCCAGAACTATAAAAAGACAGAAACAACAAGGAGAAACAACTAAGATATACAGAATTAACGATTCATCTCAGAGATAATTCTTTCTTCTTCTCAGAGATAATTCTTTTTTCTTTACACACTACTTATCATACTGATATTTCTCAAACTTCTTTGCTTCCCTCCCCTAAGACCTACCTAATCTTCTACACCTTTGTGATTAAAGCAGAACGTGAACGACCATTTATTGGTTTAGGCGCATCATGTTCGGGCTTGATCTCTTGAACCTACTTGAAAGTACGATTTTAACGTTAATTTGTTTTCACCCTAAAACAATTAGTAACCACGGCTGGAGATCAACCTCTCAATTACAAAAGCCAATTTCCAGTTATTCAAGATTGTAGATCTTAGGTCTGGAGCATTCACAACCCTTATTTTCGGTTCTGGTAGCGCTGGTGGTGGTGATTCTGAAAACACTCCAATCACTACTGACCCTCCTAGTACCAGCGCTAATCCCAATACTACTACCATACCTTCTTATGAAATACTCAAACTCCGCCCAGTATCGCGGATCTGTTGAAAAGACAGATAGTTCTAGCCATAACACAGGTGGACATGGATAACACTCAGAAGGAGGTACTCGCTTGTCTCAAGACCTTAACGGAGCAACTCTCCCCAGAACAACGCCATTGCTTGACGAAGCAAGCCAGGACCAACTTTACAACGGCCACTGATGCTGAAACATTAAGGGACCGAAAAGACAAAGATGTTCATATCATTGCTGATTGCCTACCGCAGAAGTACCAGCAATCCAAGATAGACTCATTATTAATCCACCAACATCATCCTTCTTACCCGCCTGAGATTCAAAGTATTCCTCTTCCAGGAGGTTACTCATCTCCTATTTCTCAATATATGATGGAACTAGAAATGCTTGCAAGCACGTCTCTCGATTTCTTGAATCACTCGGGGGATATGAATAAAATTATGTGCTACGTCTCAAAGAATTTTCAAAGTGCTTTACTGGAAGAGCGTACATGTGGTACAAAAAAATTGCTCCCAGTATCATCTCTGGTTGGGAAGATCTGGTCAACGCTTTAGAAGTACTTCTTCATCTCTGAGAAAGTTACCATGTCAGACCTGGGAAGAATGTTCCAGAAGAACAATGAGCATCCCAACGACTATGTGAAGAGATTTAGAATTTAAACACTGGATTGTCACGATCCGAATATGATAGAACATCAATTAGTGGAGCTCCGTATTAATAGTATGATCCCTGTCTATCGAGCTATTTTGGAAAATTTACGTTTTCAAACTTTCTCTAAGTTACACGAAACCGCGAAGCGATCTACCAGTATTGCTCATGCCCTCCTGGAGAGAACTTGGAGAGCAAGAGAAGAAAGTCGTGGAGATACTCGTGCGAATCGACGACTGATCAACAAGCAGTACACGGTTCAACCATCAATAAGTGTCGTTGGTAATGAAGGAATCAAAAGAAAATCTCCATCCCAACAAGATCCACAAAATAAGCGTCTCCCTTCCACTCCATCCATGAACTAGGCGCCAACCTAATGAGTAACTCATTCCCAAGGTGTTCTCAAGGGGTCACGACGGAAATAACAACTACAATAACCATAAAAATATGATATAAAACCTCATATAATTTTTCCTGATTTTCCAATTCCAATGGAAGAAGTCCTTGAACTACCTGAGACATGGGTGAAAGAGGGGGTCAGCAAGTCACCACCTGTTCGACGCCCCTACTCCTCAGGAAATGTCAGACCCGGAATATTACCGTTTCCATTGGTTCGTCAATCATCCCACCAGAGAGTGAAACGGTCTGAGACATATCTTCTAAGGGAAAATAGAGTCAGGAGAGTTGCAACTGGGACTTAAGGTATTCATGAAAATCCCTTTCCTATTAGAAGTTTCACCATCTCTGGAGAGCCGGTCAACAAAACAGTTCAATCATTAATGGAGCACATGTGTGAGCTCCTCCACTTTTCAAAGGATGAGCATAAGGATATTTTCACTTCCCTCAATCGAGTCGTATTTGGCAAACTCCTACCATATGATTCCAAAGACAATTATGCCCGAGGCAAACTTCCTTTGGAAGACATGGTCAAACAGAATGATGAAGAGCACGACCGGGGACTTTTCACTACTACACGTCTCATAGATATTAAGTTCAGGAAGGCACCAGTTGATGCTGGCATGGATGTCAATGTTATCAGCATCATGACTCTGAAAGCGGCAGAAGTAACTCGACAAGAAGCTTCACGCTCACCAACGACAGGCAGAGATCCTGAAGGAATAATCAGAGATGTTTATGGACACATCACCCTCACATTAGCAGTAGGAGCCACCCATATAAGTATCAAATTCATATTGTCAAAGGGAATATCAAATATGATATGATTCTGGGACGTACTTGACTCCAATAATCAGCAGCCATCATAAAAGCTCGGCCAGAAGTTCCACCTTGAATTAAATGCTTCCTGGAGTCAAACTAAGTGTTAGCAAGAACCTGCCTTTGTACCTGGAAGAATACATATTGCTCAAAGCCATGGCGGGGAGTCAATCACCAACTGATAGTGTGTCGACTTATGTCAACAGATACCGCACCCAGGTAGCTCTTACTCAATTTGCTTCCTTATTATTGGATCATCCTCACATGCCAGTCGACTGGGAACTAGACCTTGCTAGAAACAACAACTTTAGCCTGTCGTTATGAATGGGTGGATGCTCTAGATCAATACTTCAACAAATGGGTAGAGCTCACTCCCGCCTTTTATGAACCCCTAGAATTCTCAAAGATATTCTCCCTAGTATATGATCCGATAGATATTAAAGAATAAGTTCATCCATATGAACAAGAGACTTACAAATCCGGAACAATTAATACGAATGCTTTTCGAGCAGGGGATTTGGTTCTCCAAGCATCAAAGCACCACCGCTCCTCGATATGGGAAGGACCATACAATTTTTTTTTGTCTACCACCAATGGCTACTATAGGTTGATAACTACAGAAGGAAAACCTGGCAAAACAGTTGTTCACGGCAAATGGCTCAAGGATTTCGACTGAACAACTTGTTCTGATTTCTATTTCTTAGTTTTTCCTTCATATAGTGTTTACAATTCCTCCAAAATGCATACGAGTATCACCATGGCCATCCTTAGGATTTCAATTTCATTAATCAAGTAAAAGTATCATTGTTTATTTTAAAGAAAATCTTTATGAACTACCCATCAAAACCTACTCACAAAAATATTTTGAAATACTAAAGGTTTCAAACCAAGTAAGCCTTTGAAAGATAGCTCAAGTCTCTCAGAAACATACTCTCACCCCTCACGTCTCAAACCCACCCTCGAATTAGCTTCTGGGATTTCATAAGCTCTCAACAAGATAGAGACCGGCGCATATGTAAAAGTCTTATCAGAAGAAAGAATCAACACTCGTGCCAGAGGCACCTGATTCTTACAATTCCGGGACACCACTATATAGAGTGTCGTTCTCATAGAAGTGCATCAAACAAGGCTCAACTCACGATTACAAAGTGGAAGAGAAATAGTATTGGTATTGCAATTCCTGGTAACATCCTCCTTCTCATTAATTATTTCATCTCTACTTCGTAGATTATCTTCCCCTAAAAGTAGAGAGGATACAAGCATATTAGGCCAAAACGTCTCAAACACAAAAAAATTAAACATGAATTATAAAACTTGTTATACATACTTATAAACACTACGTACATTTATTATAAAGTGGTATTTGAAGAATTATACAAGTTGGCACAATTGCAAAACGTTTTACAAAAATGCCTCAGAAGCAATTTACAATGCCTCTCGGATACTCTGAAGCTGGAGAAAATTGGTAAATATTCTGGGCATGATTCTTATGTAAATTTTTTTTTTGTTGACATCTACTATAACATGTTAAAAGGGTGCATCAACTGGATAAACTATCTAAGAGTTATGGAAAAAACGGCTAGCAGAGTCGGGTCTGAAAACTATCAGAATTTTCCTGGGTACTTCCTGAGTTCTAAAGTTTGGTTGTTCTGATGCCCTAAATAAGCTCAAAACTTGGATTTTTTCCTAACCTGACGTAGAAAATTATTTAATAATGAAGATAGACGGGTCAATCATTCAAAATGAAGGTGGTATGAAGATTCTATGGCATTTTTACCAAGCACAATATTTCTGAAAATTTTATGACGAAAAGTGACAAAATTTTCTATAAAAAGTCATTCATTCATTGATCCCAAGACAAGAGACATCGATGCAAATTCTTAAAGAGCACTAAAGGAGAAGTATAGTTCCATCATAACTACCATACATTAGATCTCTAATTCAAAGAAGATTTCTACAAAAAAAAAGAACTACGACAAAGTAACTATGCTAAACTCAATCTGAAGACTCGGAATCCGAACTAGGTTTATATTGATAATCACCCTCTTCGTCAGAAGCACGTCCTTCTTCTTCCCGGTCTTCTTCAGATTCTTTTTCAAGGCCTCTTCTTCGGACTCTTCCCCTGGAATTCCATCATGGTCTTCATCAGAGTCTTCCTCTGAGTTTTCTTCGGAACCCTCGTCGTCAGAACCCATCTTCATGTCGAAATAGGCATCGGCACACTCATCTTCATGGTCATCCTCGGTTCTGAGAACGATTCAGACCCAGAATCATACGTTAGATGACCCTCATGATCCTCTTCAGAAGGGTACCAATCCACATCATAATCGGGGGCTATTCCATAAGGACGATCACCTCCCTCTATCCGTTCTTCCTTTTCATTTCTCGCAATCGCTCAGAGGCGACGCTTCTGCATATAAGCTTTGAGTTCTTCATCCTCAGCCTTTTCCTTTTCCAACTTCTCTCGGCGCCTTACTTCCTCTTCAGCATTAATGGCGAATGTGAGATTCAAAGCATATTTACGAGCTACTTTAAAACTATCAAGAGGCATACCTCGCACGAGTTTTATGATAAACACATTTTTTTGTCTTAATTTGATCTCATATTTGTATTTATAGTTCTCAATTTATGTACTAATATCATTATTTTATTATGTTTTTAGGTATTTTTAAAGAAGTAATAAATATGGAAGAAATTGGCTTTAAAAATGTTAAAGGCACCCAAGTGAACTGATAAAAGCACTCATAAGAATTGATAAAGGAACCCATTATATTGTTAAAGGCACCCACCATCTCAATTCAAATACCAAAAATTAGCGGGAAAACTATTCTTCTCGATATGTTGAGTTGTAATCAGCGTGATTTGGAGAATTTTGGAGTTTAAGACACGAGCACTTTCTTTCCTTAATAAGAAATGTTTAGAAAATATGGGAGACTTGAAAATCAAAAGAATATCTCGTTAAAAAAGGAAAAAAAAATAGTTCTCGGATTTGGTTTGATCTGGAGAAGATTTTATTCTTGCGTTTATAGAAACAACAACTTCTCACAATCAGGATCGAGTTTGAATGAAGCAAGATCAAGATCACCGAGAGAAAGAAATATCTCGAGAGTTGGGCGAAGTTATTGACGTTGCATAATAAATAGAGAGTCGTGGAGAAGAATATAGGGGGTTGGCTCTGCCAGATTCAAGTTTAGAAAAAATTCAGTTCGAAAATAAATCTTTCTGCAACTCAGCGTGAAGAAGGATAAGAAGAAGAACAAAGGGCTGCACAAAACTGTCGTAAAAACCCGTTGTTAAAGCTATTGAATATAAAATCAAAGGCAACGGTTCGGTGAATAGTCACAACGATGGTTCGGGTTTTAAATCAAACAGAAGGTGTCGTTTATCATTATTGTGTTTAACTACACAAAGAAGATGGGCTTTTCCAACTGCGTCCGAAGTTAGTCGTTAACTCGATAGGTTATTCTATTGTTTCAGCGACTCAGTTAGTTCGTTCCATTTGTAATTTTCTTATTAAATCATAAATAAAAAAGGTTTTTCATCTATTTTTTGCGATGAGTAGCTAGATTTCTCACTTAAGATTAGAGATGAAATCCTATTGTGTTTGCTAGCATGTTATAATTATTTTCTATATCAATTTCGCATGGTCCTATTTCTTGGTTAATTTTGATAATAATTTCTTCATGTATCCTTTAATGTTTAAATAAATTTTTTTAAACATTATTTCTAGTGAATAAAATTCTATAATGAAGATAATTGTTAATCTTTTGAAAAAAATTTAATGAGATTGAATATCTATATTTTTCAAAACGTAACATTTTGTCCGAAATCGTTTTGAGTATTATTTTGAGAAAATTATAGAAAATGGTTGTCAACATCTAGTAAGCATAATTGTGATGGAACCTCAACATCCTAGGTTTTCTTTTATTTGTAAATCAACTTTAATATTTTAAGCTTTTTAGAATTTTAGAATATAATAAAAAAAAACAATTTTGTTATTAGCATATTAGTTAGTTAAATACTAGAAATTACAATTCTGAAATCCATCTGGAACGAACCATGCTTGCATACTGTCTCATCGAAAACCGTGCTCTTGGGGTATAAATTAAATCACATCAAGTTCTTGGCGACGCTGCCGGGGAATTTGGAATTTGTGATTTTTATTTTTCTTTAATTTTGTGTTAATTAGTTAGGATTTTATTTTATTTTTATTTTCTCTTTTAGATTTTACTTGAGTATTTTTCTTAGCTTTGTTGTGCAGGTAATATTTTGCAATTATTATGGAAAATTTCGTACCCAAAAAGGTTAGTATAATCCCAATTTTATTTTATTTTTGATTTTATTTTTAGATTTTCATTTTGTAAAAAAGTAAAAAAGTAAATTAGGAAATTAGGATTTCTTTTGTATTTTTTTTAGTTAGATCTTTATTTTAGGTTTATTTTCTCTTTATTTAATTATATATATATATATATATATATATATATATAAAAACACGTGCTCACACATCATTTGCATCGTCCGCTACCGATTATTAGGAAAATACGTGGAATAGTACACTGAACCCTCTGGGCGTTATTAGTCGAAATTCCACAAGCCTTAGCATTTTACCTTAAACTAGTCTTTGACTATAGGTATATTTTGCTAAGGTAACCTGAGCATACATATTTTAGTCGAACCTGCATTTGCACGTGCACTAAAAAAATATCGAATTGCTATTATGAGAACCAATGTAATGAATATCAACCTGAAATCCCAAAATGGACATTACCCGTACTATGACCATATATAGTGTAGATAGTACTTGGGACCACTACCAACCTTCTGAAGGTTATGGTTCATACCATAGTGATCCCAATTACTATTTGCACGCTCATTCTTAGTCGTACGAACGGGTAAATGAGCAATATTATAAAGTGCAAAATGTTAGTTCTCAATCTTTAGAAGATGCCCTCAGGCATTACATGGAAACTTCAAAAATTCTTGAGTCTTCATATGCTTCTTTGGATAATAAACTCAAATAATTTGTTGAAACTGAACGGAAATGTGACTTAAAAAGGATAAAAAGAGTTGCAGCTATGAGTACTGCTCTTACTAAACTTAAACGTTTAGATGAAATTGAAGAAGAAGAACGGTTAGCTGCTAATATTGCTCAAAATGAACTTAATTGCCAAAATAGTGTTTCCAATTTTAACCTTGATAATAATGATAAATATTTACCTAATCTAGAGGGCGAGGTTAGAATTGAAAGCACTATTTGTTTAGATAAGGTTCAACCATCTTCATATTATTTTGATGATGAGGATAGCGTTGATGAAGAGTTTGAAATCCATAGTCATAATGACGAGGAAGTTTCCATACCAATTGAGCTTTATGATAATAATGATGCTTCTAGTTCCAATCCTAATAATATTAATAATTATTTACAAATTCAAGAGGAAAAGGATTTAACTAGAGATACCATTGTTATAGATGGTGAAATATTTTCTTGTTATTATAAAGAAGATGATGGGTTAGAGGAATGAGTTTATCCCGAGACCAGTGTTTTAGAGTCCAACGATTCAAAGACCATAGTCTCTGACGAAGATGATAGACTCGTAAAGAATTTGAATATGAGTGAAGGTACCCCACCTGATTATAACTTAGAAGAATTAAGTAACCATTTTCCTAAATATGATAATTTAGAAATTAAGGAAACTGTGACTAGTTTGTCCAAGGATATTGACCACTCAAAGTTTGGGGGTGAATAATACCCTCCCCGCGGTAATCCTTTGAATCTTAATATAGTCCCTCACTTGGGACTTGACGTTTGTGACTCTACCATATTAAGAGATTATCTTCAAGAACTGTTTCCCGAACCTGGTTGTGTCCAAAATAAAACTAAGGTGATAGAAACCCATCATCCTGTTGATGTGGTTTACCCAGGCCATGATACCAAGATTGATTTTTTTTCCCACCAAATGTGGGAACTTCTGAACTTCGATTGTGTCAGTTATTAAATTTTGAATTTAAACCTTATTATTTTAGGAAATCTGAATCGACATATTCTCAAGATAATGACAACCACTTTCATTTATTCCATTGTTATCAACTGTGTAAGTCAAATACGATTGACTTTAAGGATCCGCAATTATTTCGATTATTGTTGTATGAGTCGTAAATTGTGACTAATCCTTTCTTGGTTTCGCTGAAGACTTTAAACTTAGCGCTCTATGGGAGAAAACCCATATGCTTTTGATACACGATGATGGTAATATCTTTCCCTATCTTTTTTCTATGATCATTATTAACTTTGTTTATGCTCTCATTCATTTATCTTTAGACACCGAGGACTATGTTCAGTTTAAGTTTGGGGGTAAGAGAGAAAAATTTAAAAACTTTAGTTGTACCAAAAACTCCAGAATTTAGAAATTTATGAACAATTCAGGATGACACTAACCATCCTAAGTAAATGGAAACAAATTTTTTGGCTGTAGGAGTTGAGGGACCAAGCTAAATAGTCTATTAATAAAAGGACAGAGCTTAGGTGTTGGAAATAACATGATAGTCATCACCAAATCTCGGAGTCGTCACCATGTCAAGTTTTGTTTTTATTTTTGCATTTTTTTATGTTTCTCTAAGTGATTTGGCACTGGTATCACCTTGTTTTCACCGCTAGGATGAAGTAGAATGATTGAGATCAAGCCCCATTATTTTAATTAAACTTGACCAATAATTAAAAACAAAAAAATTGACACTTGGATAACAATGTGTGTGTTCTCCCTCTTTCTGTCGCCTAAGCAAGCGTGGAACACAGGATCCATGAGAACTATCATGTAATCTGCTGACAAAGAGCTAGATTCAAAAGATCTAATCATGTTGTCGGAAAAATAAATAAATAAATTGACCCCTGAAGCCCTTGAATATACCAGATGAGTTGATACTAGAATTAGGATTCAGACCAGTGGGTGCGTATCTCAATCCATTAGGGTTCATCTTGGCACGATGTTCGTACATATATTATGGGAAAAACCATTCACCATAGTCAACATGCGCACACTTCTATCTCTATATCCATCTTCTTAATCTATTCATGTGATTGTGGTTTGTTAGATTCCGAGTATCGTGGTCCATTATACGACTTTCTGAGTAGTGCTTTGTTTTCTTATATATGAATTTTAGTACGCTTGAGCGCAAAATCGTGTATATTAATTGGATTCAAAACAGGGTAATTCCTCCCATAGCCAAAGAATTTTGTAGCCAATTATATAACATGTTTAGTGTCTACACTAAATCATTCACAAGTATGTAGGCTTTGAAATAAAAGATTTTGTGGGTACACCTCTTGTAAACCCTCACGAGACTAAAACTCATCCGATAGAGACACCTATGGGTTTAAAGGCTTGTTGCACATGCTAAGTGCAATCGCGATGCCTGCGAAAAATGAGTTATGATTTTTATTTCATTTTTAGGTTAGTTCTCCATTTTAGTTTTGCTCGAGGACTAGCAAAATATAAGTTTGGGGGTATTTGATAGACACGTTTTTATGTCTTAATTTGACTTCATATTTGTATATATAGTTTTAAATTTATGTACCAATATCATTATTTTATTATTTTTTAGGTATTTTTGAAGAGGTAATACATGTGGAAGAAATTGGCTTTAAAAGTGTTAAAGGAACCCAAGTGATCTGATAAAGGCACCCACAAGAATTGATAAAGGCACCCATCATATTGTTAAACATACTCATCTTCTCAATTCAAATACCAAAAATTGGCGGAAAATTATTCTGGAGAATTTTGGATTTTAAGACATGAGAACTTTATTGCCTCAATAAGAGGAGTTTAGAAAATATGGGAGACTTGAAAATCAAAAGAAAATCTCGTTAAAAAAGGAAGAAAAATAGCTCTCTTATTTGGTTTGATCTGGAGAAGATTTTATTCTTGCGTTTATAGAAACAACAACAATATATTGTTCTCACAATCAGGATCGAGTTTGAATGAAGCAATCGCTGAGAGATATTTTCTTTCCGAGAAAAGTCTGTGAAGAGTTGGGAGGAGTTATTGACGCTGCATTATAAATAGAGAGTCGTGGAGAAGAATAGAGGAGGTTGGCTATGCCAGATTCAAGTTTAGAAAAAATTCAGTTCGAAAATAAATCTTTCTGCCACTCAGCATGAAAAAGGAGAAGAAGAATAAGAACAAAGGGATGCACCAAACTGTCGTAAAAACCCGTTGCTAAAGCTATTGAATATAAAAGCAAAGGCAACGGTTCAGTAAATATTCACAACGATGGTTCGGGTTTTAAATCAAACAGAAGGCGTCGTTTATCATTACTGTGTTTAACTACACAAAGAAGATGGCTTTTCCAACTGCGTCCCAAGTTAGTCGTTAACTCGATAGGTTATTCTATTGTTTCTGCGACTCAGTTAGTTCGTTCCATTTGTAATTTTCTTATTAAATCATGAATAAAAAAGGTTTTTCTTCAATTTTTTTGCGATGAGTAGCTAAATTTCTCACTTAGGATTATAGATGAAATCCATTGTGTTTGCTAGCATGTTATAATTATTTTCTGTATCAATTTCGCATGGTCCTATTCTTTGTTAATTTTGATAATCATTTCTTCATGTATCCTTTAATGTTTAAATAATTTTTTTTAAACATTCTTTCTAGAGAATAACATTCTATAACGAAGATAATTGTTAATCTTTTGAGAAAATTAATTAGATTGAAATTCTATATTTTCCAAAACGTAACATTTTATCCGAAATCGTTTTGAGTATTATTTTGAGAAAATTATTGAAAATGGTTGTCAACATCTAGTAAGCATAATTGTGATGGAACCTCAACATCCTAGGTTTTCTTTTATTTGTAAATCAACTTTAACATTTTAAACTTTTTAGAATTTTAGAATATAAAAAAAAAATATTTGTTATTAGCAGATTAGTTAATAAAAAACTAGAAATTACAATTCTGAAATCCATGTGGAACGAACCATGCTTGCATACTGTCTCATCGACATCCGTGCTCTTGCGGTATTGATTAAATCACATCATTTTGCGACCTTTCCCAAGGAATGGAAAATCTTAGATATTACTTCCTAAGGAGAAGCCACCTTCATCTTTTTACCTTCACAACCCAGTTTCTTGCTTGAAGAATCAGAAGTACGGTTTTGATCAGGAACTGCCATGATCTGAATAAAACATAACATAACAAGATTAAAATTTCAGCACAAAAGAGAACACTAATTATCAAAGACTTTGGTTTATCGAAATCAAACTTACTGGTATTTTCGTTGCTGCTGTTGAAGAATCACTCTACTCCAGAAGAACAACGGTGAAACTAGG
Organism: Papaver californicum; assembly: GCA_023531435.1. NCBI lineage: Eukaryota > Viridiplantae > Streptophyta > Magnoliopsida > Ranunculales > Papaveraceae > Papaver > Papaver californicum. The sequence goes on from JAJJMC010023397.1 coordinate 46,635, forward strand.
GTTTGGAAAAATAATAATGATATTCTTTGTATTACCAAGATATATACATATGATATGTGAGAAAAATTTGGAAACCCTTGTTCTATCGGATAATGAGATTATGATTGAGAATCCTAGCTTATCTAAGTTGATGAATCAAAAAAAAAGAGGGACAATCAGTGCTTACCTCAGAGAAGAAGGGAAGACCTAGCCAAGAAGCGTACTCGAGGAAGCAAGACGAAGTAACGTTCCCTTCAACTGAAGCTTGTTGCAGTCCTTCTCACTGAAACGTATGCTTTATCCTTATTGATTGCGCGAAAAAGAATAAGAGAACAAGAATAGGGGAGATGCTTACCTCGGCCGAATACAAGTTGTTGTTTCTATCTGGATGAACACCTAACTAACGCTTGATGTCAAGAACAACTCTTGCTAATACGCCTCCTTTCACCAGCGATCAAATAATGAATAAGGGGAAACACTTTAAAAATGAGAGTGTATATATGCAACTAAGTTTGGAAATCCTAATTGCGTTAGAAAACTTAAGAAAATAAAAGAAAGGGGAATGCCTGGCGCCGGCCATGTCTCCTGTTGCTCACAGAAAGATGGCATCCTAGCAAGAATGGAGGCGCCTACTATTTCCATCCAAGGTTCGCACTAAGGGGAGCATATCTCAAACACTCAAGAAGCTAAGTATACCTTCTTCTACTCTTAAATTTTAAATTATGCATATATAATCATTATAAGCATACTGTCACTATCTAGTGCTTACTGTGCAACATTATTGTACCTTACTAAGTAGAGGACTTAATATAGATGGTGATTTTTTGACAAGGTCTAGAATTGTAAAATTACCCTCTGTCAAGAAGTAAGAATATCAAATAATATGTGCATATTTATGCGCATATGCTTAGATTTATATCAAAACATGAGATACTATATTTATACTCATATATTCTCCAAGAGAATTAAGAATGCAGTCTCTACAAATAACTACAAACATTCTAAACTGGCCTTGCAGCCTCCTCAATACTCACAATATTTATGCCATTTCGACCTAGTCTCAAGTCGCATAAATTCCACAGTTGAATTCCTTGAACTTGTCTCGAGTGCGCATCAATGTTCCAATAACATCTATCCAATTCGGGAATAGCTAATGCTTAACCCTAAAATACACTCTAGCTTAACACTTTGTTTGCAACGAATACTTCTCAAATTGCTCTCCTGAGCTTAAATATGCTACTTTAGCGCTTTGCTCAAAGATAATCCAGGAATTATGCACTACTTGATAAACACAGTTTTTGTGTCTGATTTGTCTCAATTCTTCATATTGATAGTGCTCGATTGTATACTAATTTTGGTATTTTATTATGTTTGCAGGTATTTTTGGAAGAATAAATAAATGTGGAGAAATCGACTAAAAAATGCTAAAAACACCCCCATGAAAAGTGTTAAGGCACCCAAGAAATTTATAAAGACACCCCCTTGGATTTGATAAAAGCACCAAGGTTTTTACTAAGTACCCACCTCTTTTGAGTTCAGAACAAGAAATGGCGGGAATTTAATCTCATCGAATCTGTTAGAGAGTTGATCGAGATTTTGGGAAAATTTAAGATTTTTAAAGGCAAGGATATTCTCTTGCCTAAATAAAAGGGATATGTACGTGGTTCAAACACAAAAAGATTCAAAATGGATTCATATTCTCGGACAAAGTAAAATCAAGGAGAATTTTGTATTTCAGGAAACATTGGATTTTGCATCTCTTGGTCTTGTTTCCAAACTATTCAAATATCTTTTGGACAAGGTAGCATCAAATAAACCAGGGAAGAAAATCAGGCAATAAAGAGGAAAAAAATATTCGACCGAGAAAAGAAAAAAATCTTGATGTGCCGAGATTTTTTTTTATTATTGAATGAAAGGATTCTATCGAAGATATAATGATCTCTGAGGGTTCTATTTAGAGGGTCAAATAAAAGAATTGGGGGGATGGCTTCACGCCGGGAAGCTAAAAACGATTCGTTTATTCATTGAATCATTTTAATCATTCTGCGACTCCGTTAGTCAGTTTCTTCTTGTATTTTTTTTTTCTTCTCAAGCACTTTTTATCTACGTATTTATATTTTGAGAGTTTATTGAGCATGATGAGCTAAACCCAATCACTGGGACAATGTAGGAAGCTATTTTTCACAATTGTTTGGTAACTATATTCGATTCTTTATGATTTTTTGCACTGATTTTAATTGATGTAAGATTTTTACTAATTAGTTGTGATTTTGTTTGATGGTGTATGCTTAGTCTTAGAACTTTTGATACGCTATGCTTATGATTTACATCTAATGTGTTAGAAATCTACTTTTGGAAAACAAAAAAGGTCCATAAAAGAGCTTAAATTGTTAAGAATCAATATATGCATCACTTGATTATGTTTATGGTGGAGTCTTATGTCTCAGTTACCCTTAAAATTGCTTCCATCTTTTACATATATTTGCCAGATTAAATTATAATTAGGTATAAAGTCCAGTCTTCACAAGTCTGAGTGAACGAATCTTATTTACTACTTTTACAATCACATCAATTTTTGGCACCACCGACGTGGACTTGTTTTTAGGTTAGGGTTTTAGATTTTTTTTGTTTCTTTTTTGTTTCTAGGTTTAGTTTTAGTTTTATTGAATATTATTATTTAAAGAAAGAAAGAATTACAAGAAATTAGATGGGATCCTTGCAACAAGCTGAGATCCAATCCCTTTTTGAATGACAACCCCTAATCTATGGAAAACAAAATCTCCCACTTTAACATTTGCATCATGGATAACCATGTAGTTTCACAATCTCTTCATAAAATCAATGGTATCGCTACCAAGCTCTCCCAGAGTAGTGAAGGCAAGCACCCCAAAACCAAACCCATGAGTTGTACATTTCTCCAAATACTTAATATATTTCCGAGCGACAACATTATTTATTGCTTGGCCCGGAATAAAAGTGCGAAATCCCCCTCCTGTAAAAGGAGAGACCCTAGTTACGTCTAAGCACATGTCATGTCCGTTGTCCCAATTATAAACCAGGATATCAGCTGGTCTGAAGGCGAAACCATCTGTCGACAGAAATCCCAAAGCCACTTCTTTCCTGGATGGAACACCTGCACGATAACACATATCAGCAAAATTGTCACGCACAAGATCATGTATGAACTTAAGACCAACCTCGTATGTATATTGTAAAGCATGATCACCAAAAATATCCATCTCCTTATCATAGCATGAGAAAATGCCTCCTTCTTCGAAAAGAGAGATTCCAAATCTATAGCGCAACACAACACTAAACTGTCTAGAACCAATTTTTTTGTTAAGCCCGTCAATAGGAATGGACAATAATTAATCTTGCACATGCTTGATTCTGTTACACTTCCAAAGAGCTAAGTCACATTCATACATATCAAATCAGGTGGGTATCTCCTCTACGTCACATTAAAGTATCTAATTTCCAAGGAACTCATGGAGTGGGGGGCAATGTCGTTAATGCTAAAAGAGGTCTCGATGCCACATACCTGATTATAAAGATCTAGTGCCAGCTCAAAACTTGGGCTCAGACCCGTAACACCAGAATGTCGTAAAATTATTTCTTGCTGGGACTAGGTCTATAAACAAGAGGCTAGATAACAATATTATTTAGTATCCTCCATCGTGTAGACCCCTAGGCCACCAAGCTTAATAGGTAGAGTAGATAGATTTTGTTGTAGCATTCCAAAGCCAGGTCCATCACTCGTTACAATATGTCTCAGTGAACTGTTAAGATGATCATCAAATAATAATTGCGCGTCATTCAAGTACTCAGGATTAGTAGTCCTCATAGTAATACAACCTAGATACACCTGTGCAATTCCTGAGGAGAAACAGTTCATGTTGAAGATCTTCTAGATTTTTGATGGCGTCCATTAAAGCTATAGTCTTATACACCCTACCAATCACCAAGTCTCCGTAAAATTACGACTTCAAACTAACCGGCCCTCCCAACAACTTAACCCCTTCTGCTGGTCTTCATATATCAGAGGGAAAGACACATGGAGCTAATTCTCGTTCATCAACTGAAGGCCAAAAGAGCTCAATTTTTGAGAAATTAAGATGTAGCCCCAAAGAAGCACCCTTAAGCTGAATAATCTCCAATGCCTTAGGACCCATCAGTGTGTCTCCAACTAATGTGCCATCATCTAGGTACCACGCTTGCAGTTCCAAGACACAGTACTCTGCAATATTTTGGATCAATGGGTGTAGAGTCAAAGCAAATATCAGAGGACTAAGAGGATCCCCCTTTTGTACCCCCTGAGCTGAAGAAAGAGTGTGATCCATGTAATATAACCTATCAGGAGATGCCTAACAAAACTCGACCCACCTGGATATTGAGGGGCATTTTTCCCTGACCTCAAATCATCTCAGAGCGGTTTACAAGATTGAATACATTGGAAAATCCACAAGGAGAATAGACTTGGAGGATGAGTTTCCTTTCTCTTCAAGTAACCTGTTGACAGATTTTTATTAGTTTTTAGTAGTATTTGTTTTTAGGTTTTTAGATTTTTAGATATTTTTATTTTTATTATTATTTTTATTTTTTTCAATTTTATGTTTTTGGGTATTCTTGTTTTTAGTGTGCAGGTTTTACTTGAAACTAAAGGTGGAAAGTTGGACTTGCCTACAAAAATGCAGAAAATTGAAGATTTTATTTATTTTTGTTAGTTTTTTTTTTCCTTATTTCCTTTTTGGACTTGTATATTTTGTTTGCTTGCTTGTTTATTTTTAGTATTTTATTTTGTATATATATATATATAAAAAAACACAAGCCCACACACAAATTGCATCTTACGACACCGATTTTAGGAAAAACATGTGGAATAGTAAGCGAAAGTCTTTGGACGTTATCATCCGAAGCACCACGAGCCTTAGCCCTGTACCTTTGACCAGTCTTTGACTGTAGGTATATTCTACTAAGGTAACCTGAGCTTACCTATTTTAGTCAAACCTGCATTTACACGTGCATTGTATATAAAAAAAATGTCGAACTGGCATTATGAGGACCAATACAATGAATATCGACATGAATTTCAAAATGGGCATTATCCGTACTATGACTCTAGTGTAAATAGTACTTGGGACCACAACCAGCCTTCTGAAGGTTATGGTTTATACTATAGTGATCCCAATTACTATTCCATACTCACTGGTCATACGAACGGGTAAATGAACAATATAATAATGAACATAATGTGTGTTCTCCATCTTTTTATGAACCTTATATTTTTCTAGAAGAGTTATATGAAGAGTCATTAGATCAAAATAGAGAACCTGCAACTTTAAAAACCGCTCTCGGTGAACTTAAAACACATTTACATGGAATTGAAGAAGAAGAACATTTAGCTGCTAATATTGCTCAAGATGAATTTAATTGCCAAAATAGTGTTTTCAATTTTACCCTTAATAATAACGACAAATATTTACCTAGTCTAGAGGGTGAGGTTAGAATTGAAGACACTAATTGTTCATATAAGGTTTGATCATCTTTATATTATTATGATGACGAAGAGAGTATTGATGGAAAGTTTGAAGTCCGTAATCATAATGATCCGGAAAATTTTATACCAATTGAGCTTAATGATAATAATGATGTTTCCAGTTCCGATCCTAATAATGTTAATGATTATTTACCTATTCAAGAAAAAGAGGATTTAACTAGAGATACCATTTTTATAAACGGTGAACTATTTCCTTGTAATTATAAAGACGATGATGGTTTAGAGGAACGTGTTTATCCCGAGACTAGTGTTTTTGAGTCCAACAATTCAGGAACAATAGTCTCAAAGGAAGATGATAGACTCGTAAAGATTTTAAATATGAGTGAGTATGCACCTCCTGCTTATAACTTAGAAGAAACAATTGAAAATTTTCAAAAATCAGATGATCTTGAAATTAGGAAAATTGTGACTAGTCTATCTAGAGACACCTAAAATTCTAAGTTTGGGGGTGATTATAATTCTCCCTGTGCTTTACCTTTCGTAGATGGTGAGTTTTTGACAAGGCCTAGAACTGTAAAATTGCCCTCTACTAAGCAACAAAAACATATTTATATATATATATAATATATATATATATATATATCCATTTTTATGCGTATATGTTCAATATAGGATACTGTGCATTTTATATTCCACAAGCGAATTGAGAACACAGATTCCACCTAAATATTTTAAATTGTCCTTGTAGCCTTATCAATACTCACAATATCCATGCTATATCGAACTAGTCTCAAGTCGCATAAATTCCACAACTAAATTCCTTGAACTTGTATCGAATGTGCATTGATATTCTAGTAACATCAATTAAACTCGGGAATAGCTAATGCTTAAACCATGAATTACATTATATCTTAACGCTTCATTCGCAACGAATGCACCTCAAATTGCTTTTTCGAACCTAAATATGCTACTTTAGAACTTTGCTTAAATATAAGCCACATATATTGCGCCACTCCCTCTGATGCGCCACAATCGAGAAGAAATGTCATAAACCTTAGCACCTGAGAGGTGCTAACTAATCAAAAATGGTCTTAGCTAGTATATTTTAGCCTAATAAGGCCTTAGCCCACGTTGGTCAACTTGGCACCTCAACCTTAGCACCCAAGTGCTAACCCTAATTTTAGCAACAAAAGAAAAGTTCTTGTGGATAACGCTCTTAAATAACTTCCTTGGCTAGCGGCCTTACGATAATGTCCTTGGCTAGCTCCCTTGCGGCTAACCTCCTTGAGCTAGCGCCCTTGTGGCCAACGCCCTTGCTGCTTGCGCTAGCGCCCTTGTGGCTAACACCCTTGTTGTGGCCAGCACCCTTGTTGCTTGGATAACGCCCTTGTTAAGGATGAATCCCCTGGCACTTGCACCCTTTCCTTAGATCCAATACATTTATAGCAAAACCCAATGCGCCTCTAAGGCTAATACGTCATTAGCTATACTTAGCGACTTGGATACAGGTATATTTGTGATAAAACCTCACTGCTAACTATACAATTGAAGTGACAACTTCAAACCTCTTTGGTGCTAGCTTCCTAGCCCTAATACAATTAAAATTTACAAAAAGTTGTGCATGTTGGTCTTACTCCTGAGATGTTTGCACACTAGCCTTTTACGTTAAAAGAGTTAACACCTTCTTATTTGTGCTAAGTAGCTAGTGTTGTCTTTGCTAGCTACTTTGCTCAGAAATATGCCTTTACTCTCAATATAGGTCCTCAATTGATTCTTCTTTGAATTTTAGCAGGTTCATTGCTCGAAGAACCTTCTACAACATTTGGCCTCAAAGGACTCTCAGACTTATGATAAGTCGTTTTATAAGCTAATGCTTAGCTATTAAATACGCTATGTTACTTTCAAACAAGTACATGACAACTAAAATTCCCAGACCCAACATTAATCAGTCTGGAAGTTAATCAAGTGAGTCGCACAACTTGCCTCACTGAATTAGCAAGTCATTTGACTTGATTTGACTTAATCAAAACCATAATGGCCTATAACTCCACTATTTCCACGAGATATCAAATACAACATGGGTGGATTGTCATTGGGGTATTGGTATGGAGGTTTACGACATCGTGGGTGGTGACACAACCCCCACGAACAAGAAGGTAACAATAAGTGGGCGGTTACAAAGTAGTTGAGAGGATGAGGAGTAGTGGTCAGACAGGTCTGCCCTATTTTTTTAGGAACCGCCCCACTACAATCTCCATAATCATCACTTATCCACCTCTTCCTAATTTCCATGACTTACGAGAATATAAGTGTGTCCTCTTCAAACTATAAATAGATGATTCTCATCTATACGAAACAAGAGAGAAACAGGCAACAATTCAATAAGTTTGAAGAAACCAAAATCTTACAGAACTAGCGATTCCTATACGGAGAATCTATTCTTATTCACACACTACTGATATCTCTCAACCTTCTTGGATTCCCTCTCATAAGACCTACCCAAACCCTTTCCATTTTTGTAATCGAAGAAAGACGTGAACGGTCATTTCTTGGTTTAAGATCATCCTGTTTGAGCTTGATCTCTCGAACCTACTTGAAAGTACCATTTTGAAGTATATTTATTTTTACCCTAAAACAATTGGCGACCACACGGGAAATAAACTTCTCGATTATAAAATCCAATTTTCAAAATTTTTAAAGAATGGTGGATCTTAGGTCTGGAGCGATTACAACTTCTATTTTTGGTTTAGAGAGTATTGGCGGTGGTGATTCCCAAAACACCCCTATAGATACTGAACCTCCCCGTACCAATTCTACTACTACACCTCCTCTTAGTAACAAAACCATTGAAGATGCCGATAATACTCAAACTCCAATCAACATAGCCGATCTGATGAAAAGATAAGAAGTCCTTGCCAGAACCCAAGTGGACATGGCTACAAATCAGAAAGAGGTACATGCTTGTCTTAAGACTCTGACAGAACAACTCTCCCTGGAACAACAACATCGCTTAATATAGCAGACCAGAACCAATTTTGCAGCGGCTGTTGATGATAAAACATCTGGGAACGAAAAGTAAAAGAAGTCCACATCATCCCTGATCGACCCCCATGGAGGTACCGACAACCTGATTTTGTCATCCATGAATATCCATAGAGACTCCTACGAAATCTTGGCAAGGAGGACTAATTATTGGTCCGTCAAAGGATCCGTATTCTGGGAGGTTAACATTGTTGATCAAATACGGAGACAAAAGTACCTCCCAGAATGAAGAAAAAACATTACTACCACTCAAGAGAGGTACTCACTTTCTTCAAAACTCTAATGGAACAATTCTTCCCATAATAGATCTGTCACTAGTTGCAATAATCCACTATTCCACCAATGTCAACAATACCAAAATAAATATTCAAGATGATGATGAGGTTTGCATTCAAAATCTGAAATGATTATTTCGGATGAACGACGAATATCCTGGGACTACATATGTCGATTCAAGGTCCAAAAGTCGTAAAGGTATCTTTTGTATCATCTGTCTGGTCAGTAAAATCTACAAAATCAAATCATCCATGAGGTCCTGTTAGAACGAAGGGGTCAAGAGGGAGGTTTCATCTCAGCAAGCGTCACGAATCGAACGTTCACCATCGGCCTCAGCCTCAGGCCCATCTCCATCCCCAGCCTCAGGACCATCCAAAAGACAAACTTTGTTCTATGTGCCAGACAAAGCTCTACACGGACAATAACGAAAACTGAAGCCGGCTCTAGAATCCTTAGATTATCCTTTCATGAGAATCCTCTGTCAGTTATGAACTTCATTCTCTTCAAGAAGCATGTCAACCGAAGAGTCACAACCTTGATGAGATTATGATGAGACGCACTCTGAATCTACTTCAAATAACAAAATTGTGTTTTGATACTGCTCAAATCAACCCATCTCTCAACATCGACTTAGAATATTTCTTCTCTGCCCCTTTCAAGATCCCTTGCTACAAGTTACAACTCCTGAGAAAGCCTTTCGACTTCTCCTTTAGCCTCGATCGCTGCATTCAAACTTAAAAATCCGCCTACTTAAGCAAGGTACTTGCGTATGTCTCCTAAATAACGGTGAAATCATACGGCGCCAAGATCGGAGTTATCAGCCTCGTTCATAATTTCCTCCCATTCTTCGAAGAGGACTCCAAAAACTTAATTCCGAGAAACCATCTCCTCTCAGCATAAATGGATAGGACAACAAACCCCCAACATGTGAGCACCCTGGAAGGATCTTACTGAAAAGGAATCAACGATAATACCCGCATTAAGTTTTCCAACTAGCACATTCCTTGCTACACTACCATTCTACACATCAACGTCAGTAAAAGAATCATCCTTAAAAATTACACGAAGAGGATCTCGCATATGGTTTTCAGCATGGGGAGGTACATTATCCACATAAAAATCAATAGTAACTCTTGTTTCTTCTCCAACAAGCCCAGCTCTCTGATTTAATCATTCAACTCCAAAAAGTAGAGAGGTTAAAGGTCTATTAGGTCAGAACATCTTAAACATGAAATTTGTGAGTATGAAACACAAAACCTACTATACATATCCAAAAACATCATATACATTCATTATAAAATAATATTTGAAGTATTTCATGATCCCAACCCATTACAAGACATTTTAGAAAAATCGCTTCAAAAACAATTTTCACTACCTTTCGGAAACTCTGAACCTGGCAACAATTGGTGATGAATCTAGGCATGGTTCTTATATCAAAAGTTTCATATTAGTGTCTACTACAACATTTTAAAAGGTAGCACAATAATTCAATCATTCTGAACAAACCAAAAGCTTACAAAACTAGCGATTCCTCTACGGAGAATCTATTCTTTATCACATACTATATCTCTCAACCTTCTTTGCTTCCCTCCTCTAAGACCTACCCAAATCCTTTCTATCTTTATAATCGAAAAAGGACGTGAACGACCATTTTTTGGTTTAGGCTCGTCCTGTTCGAGCTTGATCTCTCGAACCTACTTGAAAGTACCACTTTGTAGTATATTTGTTTTTACCCTAAAACACTTTTAACTCTTATAACGATCCCTCACTTGGGACTTGACATTTGTGCCTCAACCATTTTACAAGAATATCTTCATACACGTTTTCCTGAACCTAATAATGTCCAGAAAGAACTTCAGTTGTTAGAGACCCATCCTCTGGTTGATGTGGTATATCTAGGCGATAATACCAAAATTGAATTTGTTTTCCCACTAAATTTTTTTCTTTCAATTGTGGGAATGTTTGAATTTCAAGTGTGTAAGTTATTAAGTTTTGAGACTAAGCCTAATTACTTTAAGAGATTATAATCGACACATTTATTTAAGAATGACCACAACCTCCATTGTGGTCAACTGTGTGAGTCCAATCTAATTAACTTTTAGGATCCACAATTATTCAGGTTATTATTATATGCTTGTAAGTTCTTAATTGAGTTTTTCCAAACTCAACCTGATCCTTCTGATCATGTCAATGAGGAAAGCCAACCCATGAAAGTATTTTATCTAGATCATTTTATAGAACCTGAACCTGAACCACAACTTGATATATTTGTCTTAAACAAAACACTAAGGTTGTGGTTTGTTTGTTCACTTTCTTGGCCTGTTGTAATTTTCTTTTATTTGTGTCATCTCTATTTGATTCAGATGACCCACAATTGTTCCGACTATTACTATATGATTTTATAATGTGACTAGTCCTTTCTTAGTCTGGATGAAGACTTTAAACTTAGCACTTAGTGGGAGGTAACCCATGCTCATGCAACTCGATAATATCCTTCCTTAACTCTTTTCTTCAATTGGTAACAATTTCTCCTTGTTCTCATTTCTAATCATTTATTTTTTGAAACATTGAGGATGATGTTTGATTTAAGTTTGGGGGTAAGGGAGAAAATTTTAGTCCAATAATGGAACTCCAAAATTTAGAAACTTGTGAACAATTCAAGATGACACTAACAATTCTAATTACATGGAAACAAACTTCTTGGCTGTAGAAGTTGAGTGACCCATCTAAATGGTCTATTCATAAAAGGACAAAGCTCAGGTGTTAGAAATAACAAGATAGTCGTCACCATATCTCAGAGTCATCACCATGTCACGTTTTATTTTTTATTTTTGCAATTTTTTTTGTTTCTCTAAGTGGTTTGGTGGGGTACTAGTATCGCCTTGTTATCGTCGCTAGGATGAATTAGAATGATTGAGATCAAGCTTCATTATTTTAGTTGAACTTGACCAATAATTAAAAAACATTGACATTTGGATAGAAATATGTGTATGTTTTCCGTGTCTCTGTCTCCTAAGAAAGCGTGGAACGCAAGATCCATTGGAACTATCATGTAATCTGCTGAAAAGGAGCATGCGCTTAGATTCAAAAGAAAAATAAAAAAAAATAAAAAGTAAAAAATAATAATCGTATATATTCAATAAATCGACCGATGGGGCCCTTATATATACTAGATGAATTGATACTAGAATTAGGATTCAGACCAGTGGGTGCGTATCTCGATCCATGGTTCATCTTGGTACGATGTTCGTACAAATATTATGGGGAAAACCGTTCAACTTAGTCAACATGCGCACACTTCTATCTTTATATCCATTTTATTAATTTATTCATGTGATTGTGGTTTGTTAGATTCCGAGTATCGTGGTCCATTGTACGACTTTCTGAGTACTGATTTGTTTTCTTATATATGAATATTAGTACGCTCGAGTAAAAACTCGTGTACAACAATTGGATTCAAAACAGGTTAATTCCTCCCGTGGCCAAAGAATTTTGTAGCCAACTAAATAACATGTTTAATGTCTACCTTCAATCGTTTACAAGTAGCTAGAGTCTGGAGTAAAGGTTTTATACGTATACCTCTTGTAAACCCTCACGAAACATAACTCGTCCACTCGGGCCACCTAGGGGTTCAAAGGCTTGTTGCACGTGCTAAGTGCAATCGCGATGCCTGCGAAAGTGAGTTAGGATTTATTTCTATTTTCTAGATTAGATTTTCTCGAGGACTAGCAAACAATAAGTTTGGGGGTATTTGATAGACACATTTTTGTGTTTGGTTTGTCTCAATTCCTTATGTTGATAGTGCCCGATTTTATACAAATTTTGCATTTTATTATGTTTGTAGGTATTTTTGGAAGAATAAATAATCATGGAGAAATCGGCTAAAAAGAGCTAAAAACACCCCCATCAAAAGTGTTAAAGGCACACAAGATATTGTTAAAGGCACCCCATTAGATTTGATAAAAGCACCAAGGATTTTACTAAAGGCACTCACCTATTTTGAGTTCAAAACAAGAAATGGCGGGAATTTAATCTCCTCGAATCTGTTAGAGAGTTGATCGAGATTTTGGACAAATTTAAGAGTTTTAAAGGCAAGGATATCCTCTTTCCTAAATAAGAGGGATATGTGCACAGCCCAAACACAACAAGATTCAAAACGGAATCATATGCATCACTTGATTGTATAAGAGAGATTTTAGAAATCTACTTTGGCAAACAAAAAGAGTCCATAAAAGAGCTTAAATTGTTAAGAATCAATATATGCATCACTTGATTACGTTATGGTGGAGTCTTATGTCTCATTTATCCTTAATATTGCTACCATCTTTTATATATGTTTGCTAGATTAAATTAGAATTAGGTCTAAAATCCAGTCTTCACAAGTCCGGGTGAATGAATCTTATTTACCACTTTTACAATCACATCAATTTTTGGCGCTGCCAGCGGGGACTTGTTTTTAGGTTAGGGTTTTAATATTTTTTTTTTGTTTTTTTTTATTTTATTTTTTAGGTTTAGTTTTAGCTTTTAGTAGTATTTATTTTTAGATTTTTATTATTATTATTATTATTATTATTTTTATATAAAATGACTTTCATTAAAGGGAGAAAAGTATTTTTTACATAGCATTGGTAGGGAGCCTAGCCACAAGATGAGCCCCTACCCCTTTCTGAATGGAAATGCCTAATCTAAAGAAAAGGGAATCCCCAACTTTGTAGTTATAGTCGTGGATAGCCATGCAGTTCTGCAGTCTCGTCATGAAGCCAACCATGTCATCTCCCAACTCCCCCAGAGTCGTAAAGGCAAGAAAACCCAAGCCATATCCATGCTCGTTACATTTTTCCAAATATTTATTACGTTTGCGCGTAACATCGTTAGAGATGGCAAACCCAGGCGTAAACGCAACCCTCTCACCTCCTGCAAAAGGAGACACCCCTGTGACGTCGAAGCACACGTCTCTACCCTCCTCCCAACTGTATAAGAGTATATCCGCGGGCCTAAGGGCGCTTGCATTGTCATACAAGAAACCCAGCTTGACTTCTTTACATGCAGTGACACCAGCTTTAAAACACATATCTGCCACCACGTCTCTAACTAGGTCGTGCCTAAATTTAAGACCCACTTCACTGGCGCAGTGTAGGGTGTGATCCCCAAAGGCATCCATTTCTCTGCCGCAAAAAGAAAAAGAGCTACCCTCAATAAACATAGCAATACCCAACCTATAAAAAGTATGGCCCTAAATTGGCGAGGCCCAATAGATTGGTGTAGCCTTGTGATTGGGATAGCTTTGAGGTAGTCTTGTGCATGGCTCAGCCGATTACATTGCCACAAAATGCAATCGCACTCAGTCTGGTGGAAACTGCTGGGGATACTCTTCTTGACCATATCAAAGTAGAACACTGCCAGAGAATGCATGGTTCGGGGGGAAGTTGCTTTAATACTGAGAGAAGGAGGAATCCCACAGACTTAACTGAAGCTAAGAAAGGCTTGTTGGAAGCTGAGATGAAGTGCAGTGTCCCTGTCCACATGGAGAATAGTGTTCTGCACCTGGGTTGTCTGAAGACAGGAGGCGAGGTAGCAGTAAAAGATAGAATCCTTCATAGTGTAAACCCCTAAACCTCCATCCTTCATAGGCAAAGACGCTATGCACATTTGGTAGGGACCGAACCTAACTCCATCACTAGTAACCAAATGTCTAAGGAACTGGCATAAATGCTGGTCATAATACTCAGCTGACTGGTGCAAGACAAAGGGGCTGGTGGTCCTCAAAGTGAAGTATAAGCGCGACACCCGCGCACAATTTCTGAGAAGAAGCAATTCACTTTGTGGATCCTGCAGAAGCTTCATAAACTCCATCAACTGAAGAGTTTTCTCCACCCTATGCTGGACCATCTCGTTGCAGAAGTTAGCAGTAATAGGCCCACCGAAGAGCTTCACTTCTCTAGCTTGTCTACTGATGGTGGCCGGGAACACACCCTTCTCCAAACTTCTAGGGTCAGAATTAGGCCAGAATAGCTCTGTCTTGTTAATATTGAGGGATAAGCCTCTGCTGCTCCCCTCAGATTGGATGATGTGTAAAGCTTGAGCCACCTCTAGAGTTTCCCCAACAATAGTCCCATCATCCAAATACCAAGCATGCATATCCAAAGTGCACTTAGAAGCAATTTCTAAAATGAGCGGGTGTAATGTCAGAGCAAAAAGTAAAGGCCCCAAAGGGTCTCCCTGTTGGACGCCCTGAGCCGACAAAAGCACTTTGTTATTGTAATAAAGCATTGTCGGCTTTTACATAGCAAAATTCAACCCATCTAGAAATACCAGGGCACTTGGACCTGACTTCATTGATAATTGCGGTTCTATCCACCAAATTAAATGCATTGTTGAAGTCTATTAAAAGCATGCATTTGGTGGAGGAGTTACCTTGAAGCTCCAAATTCTGTTTACGAAATGCAAAATTCCTTCCCCACCACATTGGACTCCCACGCCGAATTGGTGATCTCCTAGGTAAGAGGCCATTTCCTTGCTGACCCCTGACACAACCAATTTAGAGCAAAGCCTCCTCCATATGGTTCCCACTACGATGGACCTCATGCCTCCTCCAGGATTGATCAAGGGGGTGAGAGGAGCACTCGCAATGTAAGCACCAAACACTGATGGGCATCTACCCGCTAACCACATGTTGATTACACCTGTCATAGAAGACAAGAGGTCATCTGCCACGACGGCAGCAGGTCCACTGAGGAATCCAGAAGATGCTGGGCGCAAAGACCATATCTACCACACGAAGTTCCTTTGGGGAACCCCTTGATGGCACTTAGAACTGCTGAATTGTCTACACGAAGAGGATCAACCATGATAGGGTCTACAGGGATGCAAGGAAGCGCCGATGTAGGGTGTTTGTGGCTCAGCTCTGCAAAAGTATCCTGAGAGCATGGGGCTATGCCAATGGAGGCTAACACTTTGATGGCAGCCGTGTACTGGCCTAGGCCCAGTTTCTTCCTACAAGCTGTAAGATTGGAACTACCCAGCATCTGTATGTTGTTCGTCCCACTTTGATGCTGTTTGGATTGCTCTAAAATGGACTGTACCAAGCCATAGCACTCACTGCCATCACTCCATTGTAGTAAATCCTGGTTGATACTAGCCATTTGCAATTTCTTCCTGGTACCAGACCTCTCTTCTGCGGTTCCCTTGGGTGTTTAAAGACCTAGAGTGCATACTGGAAGGAGCAACAACTGTAACCAAACATGCAAGTCCGAAGGGTTGGCAATAAATCTGTCTAATGATGCTTTGAGAACCATAGAGAACTGAAGCCTGCACTGTGATGGAATACTAGCGACAGTAGGGAGTTTCTGTTGATATACAAGGTGTAACAGGTCCACATCCAAGGTCGCAGAAGCTACGGGCACCATTTCATCCATGGGCGCAGAGTTGCAAGGCAATGGTTTGCTAATGCCGTATACCATACCAGATGCCGATGTCCCATTGTAAGGGATGGGTATAATGCCCTTTTTGTGTTGCCTACAGGGCCGTCTCCAGGAATACATATGCATGCAATCCGAGCAAAGCCATATTTGCATCTGCGGCAAAACATTTTCCCAGGCACAGAACACGGCCTCATCCTTGGTAACTCTCTCCCTACAAACATCAACTGCCTCCATGGTGTGGAGGTGTTTATCTTGCAAATGCCTGTAGAATCCCGAACGACTAAGCCCTGTTCTCCCGACCCCATTGTTACAGCCGCCCAGGTGCATATAAGGACATTGAAATAAAACGTCATTCTTGACCCCATCCCCTTTATCAGCTGACCAAAGAGAGTCTGAGCCTGACCGCGTTCTAGGCATGCTGGTGGGAAAGAAACTAAACCAGAAGCTCACTGCAGGGACCCAAAACAAATACAAAAGCAAGCAAACCCCCAGAAATGCCTGTATCTAATCCAGCAAAGAAATGAAGTTGAGCGCCACTGTGAGTTTTTCACAATGAAAAAGCCTGGAGACCAAACACACAACAAGGCCCACCCCCAAGATCGCACACAGACAACCACCGAAGATACAGACAATTCTGAAGTTTAACAAAAACAGCCACCGAAGCTGTAGACAATTTCTGAATTTTAACAAGATGGAAATCCGAATTGGAGCTGGACAGTACGTATGTTTCAGGTAGAAGCTCGCCCACCAGATGACCAAGAACAAATGGGAAAACACAGCTTGATATGCTGGAAACAGGAAGTAAAAAGGGGGTCTAAATAGTCACAGCCACCAAAATTCAGGGCCCTAAAATGGAAGAACAAATGGGAAAACACATCTTATTATTATTATTATTGTTATTATTATTATTATTCTATTTTACGTCTTTGAGTATTCTTGTTTTTGGTGTGGAGGTTTTACTTGAAAATAAAGGTGTAAAGTTGGACTTTCCTACAAAAATGCAGAAAATCCAAGATTTTATTTCTTATTTAGATTTTATTTATTTTTTTTAGTTTTTCTTTTCCTTATTTCCTTTTTGGACTTGTATATTTTGTTTGCTTGCTTGTTTATTTTTAGTATTTTATGTTGTATATATATATATATAAAAAAAACACAAGCGTACACACAAATTGCATCTCCAGGCACCGATTTTAGGAAAAACATGTGGGATAGTAAGCTGGACCCTTTGGGCGTTATCAGCCGAATCACCACGAGCCTTAGCCCTGTACCTTTGACCAATCTTTGAATGTAGGTATATTCTGCTAAGGTAACTTGAGTTACATATTTTAGTCGAACCTATATTTTCACGTGCACTGTATATAAAAAAGATATCGAACTGGTAATATGAGGACCAATATAATGAATATCGACATGAATTTCAAAATGGGGATTATCCTTGCTATGAATGTAGTTTAAATAGTACTTGGAACCACTATAGTGATCCCAATTACTATTCGCATGCTCACCAGTCGTACAAACGGGTAAATGAACAGTAATATAATGATCATAATGTGTGTTCTCCATATTTTTATGAACCTTATATTTTCCTAGGTCCTCAAGCAGTTAACTGAGCCGACACTAGGAGTGAGATGTTAATGGAAGAATTATATGAAGATTCATTAGATCAAAATAGAGAACTTGGAGCTTTAAAAACCGCCCTCGGTGAACTTAAAACACATTTACATGGAATTGAAGAAAAAGAACATTTAGTTGCTAATATTGCTCAAGATGAATTTAATTGCCACAATAGTATTTCCAGTTTTACCCTTGATAATAATGACAAATATTTACCTAATATAGAGGACGAGGTTAAAATTGAAGATACTACTTGTTCAAATAAGGTTCGATCATCTTAATATTATTAGATGATGAAGAGAGTATTGATGAAGAGTTTGAAATCCGTAGACATAATGATCAAGAAATTTTTCACCAATTGAGTTTCATGATAATAATGATGTTTCTAGTTCCGATCCTAATAATGTTAATGATTATTACCTATTCAAAAGGAAAAAGATTCAACTAGAGATACCATTGTTATAGACGGTGAACTATTTCCTTAATATTATAAAGACGATGATGGTTTAGAGGAACGAGTTTATCCCGAGACTAGTGTTTTAGAGTCCAACGATTCAGGAACAATAGTCTCAAAGGAAAATGATAGACTCGTAGAGACACCCAAAATTCTAAGTTTGGGGGTGATTATCATTCTCCCCGTGCTTTAACTTTTGTAGATGGTGAGTTTTTGACAAGGGCTATAATTGTAAAATTGCCCTCTACTAAGCAACAAGAATATATATATATATATATATGTATATATATATATATATATATATATATATACGTATATTTTATGCGCATATGTTTAATATAGGAAATTTTCCTTCTATTTATATTCCGCAAGCGAATTGAGAACATAGATTCCACCTAAATATTTTAAATTAGCCTTGTAGCCTTATCAATACTCACAATATCCATGCTACATCGAACTAGTCTAAGGTCGCATAAATTTCCGGTTGAATTCCTTGAACTTGTATCGAATGCGCATTGATGTTCTAGCATCATCCATTAAACTCGAGAATATCTAATGCTTAAACCCTGAAATACATTATATCTTAACGCTTCATTCGCAACGAATACACCTTAAAATTGCTCTTCTGAACCTAAACATGCTACTTTGGCACTTTGCTTAAATATAAGCCACAAATAATGTGCCACTCCTTCTGATGCGCCACAGTCGAGAAGCAATGTCATAAAAGATGCATTGAACCTCTCATTTAGGATAACCCTATCCTTTCCTCATATTAACACCAAGATAGCACTAGCCATTAAGCTTAGCATGGCATTGGCACTAGTTAGCCACAATAGCGCTAATAGCGCTAACTTTCCTTGCGCTAAACCCTAGTACCTAAGAGGTGCTAACTAATTAAAAAAGTTCTTAGCTAGTACATTTTAACCTAATAAGGCCTTATCCCATATATGGTCAACTTGGAACCTCAACCTTAGCACCAAAGTGCTAACCCTAATTTTAGAAACAAAAGCAAAGCTATTATGGCTAACGCCCTTGGCTAGCGCCCTTGGCTAGCGCCCTTACGCTAACGGCCTTGGATGGCGCCCTTGCGATAACGGCCTTGGCTAGCTCCCTTGCGCTAACGGCCTTGTCTAGCACCCTTGCGGCTAACCCTCTTGCGCTAGCGTCCTTGTGGTCAATGCCCTTGTTGGTTGCATTAGTGCCCTTGTGGATAACACCCTTGTTGGGGATAATGCCCTTGTTGTGGATAACGCCCCTGGCACTGGCACCCTTTCCCTAGCTCAATGCATTTCTAGCAAAATCCAATGCGCATCTAAGTCTAATACGTCCTTAGCTAAACATAGCGACTTGGCCACAGGTATATTTGCGATAAAACCTCACTGCTAACTATACAATTGAAGTGTTAATTTTAAAAATCCTTGGTGCTAGCTTCCTAGCCCTAGTACAGTTAATATATACCAAAAGTTGTGCATGTTGGTCTTACTATTGAAACGTTAGCACACTAGCCTTTTACGTTAAGAGAGTTAGCACCTTCTTATTTGCACTAAGTAGCTAGTGTTGGCTTTGCTAGCTACTTTGCCCAGAAATATGCCTTTCCTCTCAATATAGGTCTTACATTGAGTCTTCTCGGAATTTTAGCAGGTTCCCTTGTTCGAAAAACCCTCTCTGACTTACGATAAGTCCTTTATAAGCTAATGCTTAGCTATTAAATACGCCATGTTACTTTCAAACAAGTACATGACCACTAAAATTCCCAGACACAACATTAATCAGTGGGTGGTGACACAAACCCTTCGAACAAGAAGGTAACAAGAAGTGGGCGGTTACAGAGCAGTTGAGAGGATGATGAGTAGTGGTCAGACAGGTCTCCCTTATTTTTTTTGGGAACCTCCCCACTACAATCTCCACAATCATCATTTATCCACCTTTTCCTAACTTCCACGACTTACGAGAATATCAGTGTGTCCTCATATATTCGGAACAAGATAGAAACATGCAACAATTCAATCAGTATGAAGAAACCAAAAGCTTACAGAACTAGCGATTCCTCTATGGAGAATTCTTTCTTCTTCACATAATACTGATATCTCTCAACCTTCTTTGCTTCCTTCCCCTAAGACCTACCTAAATCATTTCCATCTTTATAATCGAAGCAGGACGTGAACGGTCATTTCTTAGTTTATGCTCGTCTTGTTCGAGCTTGATCTCTCGAACCTACTTGAAAGTAACACTTTGCAGTACATTTGTTTTTACCCTAAATTAATTGGCGACCATAGGGGAGATCAACCTCTTGATTATTAGGTCTGGAGCGGTTTCAACTCCTATTGTTGGTTCTAGGAGTATTGGTGGCGGTGATTCTGAAAACACCCTTATTGCTATTGAACCTCCCCATACCAATTCTACTACTACACCTCCTTTCAGTAACAAAACCGCTGAAGACACCTAGAATACTCAAACTCCAATCAACATAGCCGATCTAATGAAAATACAAGAAATCCTTGCCAAAACCCAAGTGGACATGGCTACTACTCAGAAGAAAGTACTCGCTTGTCTCAAGACTATGATGGAGCAACTCTCTCCGGAACAACGTCATCACTTAACAGAGCAGACAAGAACTAATTTTGCAGCGGATGTTGATGCTGAAACACCTGGGCTTGAAAAGACAAAGGAGTCCACATCATTCACGATCGACCACCATGGAGGTACCGACAACCTGATTTTGTCACCCATGAAGATCCAAAGAGACTCTTACAAAATTGCGGCAAGGAGGACTCATCCTCGGTCCGTCAACACTAACCTCCCTACTCGCCTAAAATTCAAAGGATCCCTCTGCCGGGAGGTTACTCACCTCTGACTTTCTCATTGTACGACGATTGAAAAACACCGGGAACACCCAAACGCCGCTCAACATTGTTGATATGATACAAAGAAAAAAGTTCCTTCCAGAACGCAGAAAAGATATTACTACCACTCAAGAGAGGTACTCACTTTCCTCAAAACTCTAATGGAACAATTCTTCCTAGAATAGATCTTTCACCAGTTCCAACAAGCCACGATTCCAATTATACCAACGTTAACAATACCAGAATAAATATTCAAGATGATGATGAGGTCTGCATTCAAGAAGGACAATTTCAAGGAGGACGGTACCTGGGAAGACTTTTACAATTTCAAGACAAAGAAGGACCAATCTTAGTCCGTCAGTACCAACCTTTTACCCTCTCGTTGTCTAAAGATCATTTCACCAGGGGATATATCTCTCGCTATTCTCTCTTTATAATGGGGATGAAGAATGTTCAGACCTGAAAATATTCCAGATGAACGACGAATATCTTGGGGACTACATATGTCGATTCAAGGTCCAATAGTCGTAGAGGTATCTTTTGGAGCACCCTTCTGGTTAGTAAACACTACAAAATTAAATCATCATCCATGAGGTCCTGTCAGAACAAAGGTGTCAAGAGGGAGGTTTCATCTCAGCAAGCGTCACGAATCTAAAGCTCACCATCGGCCTCATCCCAAGCTCCGGCCTCATCCTCAGGACAGTCAAAAGACAAGCTCTGTTCCATGTCCCAGGAAAAGCTCTACACGGACAATAACGAAAACTGAAGCCAGCTCCAGCATCCTTAGATTCTCCTTTCATGAGAATCCTTTGTTAGTCAAGAACTTCATTATCTTCAAGAAGCATGTCAACCGAAGAGTCACAACCCTGATGAGATCATGATGAGACGCACCCTGAGTCTACTTCAAATAACACAATTATGACTGGAGACTGCTCAAAGCAACCTATCTCTCAACATCAACTCAGAATATTTCTTTTCTGCCCCTTTCAAGAGTGTTTGCTACAAGCTTCAACTCCCAGATGAAGGTGAACTCATGTGGTGCTAAGATCGGAGTTATCAGCCTCGTTCATAATTTCCTCCCATTCTTCAAAGAGGACTCTAGAAACTTCATTCCGAGAAACCATCTCCTCTTAGCATAAATTAATAGGAAAACAAACCCCCAACACGTGATCACCCTTGGAGGATCCTACTGAAGAGGAATCAATGACAATACCCGCATTAAGTTATCCAACTAGCACATTCCTTGCTACACTACCATTCTACACATCAACGTCGGTAGAAGCATCATCCTCAACAATTACGTGAAAGGAGTTTTATTATGATTTTCAGCATGTGGAGGTACATTATCAACATCAAAATCAACGATAACTCTAGTTTTTTCTCCAACAAGCCCAACTCTTTGATTTAATCATTCCGCCTCTAAAAGTAGAGAGCTTAAAGGCATATTATGTCAGAACATCTCAAACATGAAATTTGTGAGTATGAAATACAAAACCTACTATACCTATCCACAAACGTCATATACATTCATTAAAAAATAATATTTAAAGTATTTCATGAGCCCAACCCATTACAAGACGTTTTACAAAAAACGCTTCAGAAACAATTTTCACTACTTCCCGGAAACTCTGAAGCTGGAAACAATTGATGATTAATATGGGAATGGTTCTTATATCAAAACTTTCTTAGTCTACTACAATGTGTTAGAAGGGAGCATTAATCGTACAATGGAGCTAAGAGTTATGACAAAAACGGCTAGCGGAGTCGAGTATGAAAACTGTCAGGATTTTCCTGGATACTTCCTGAGTTCTACTGTTCGGTTGTTTGACGCCCCAAAAAAAATCATACCCTGGATTTCTTCCTGATAGGATGTAGAAAATTGTTTTGTAATAAGGATAGAGGGGTCAATCGTCAAAAACGGAGGTCGTATGAAGATTCTACAACGTTTTTCCCAAGCAATATACTTCTGGAATTTTCTAGTGACGGGAATCTATAAAATTCTTTGTAAATTTGATTATGGCTATGCCCATATGAGAATTTTAAAGAGTTCACATGTTCTACTATAATAATAAAATATTATAAACTCATTTTATATGAGTCCAAACCAATGGAGGAGTCTGGCGTTACTTCATTGCTTACTTCTTCGTCGACATCAGTAGATTCAGATTCTTCACAAAGTTCTTGTGGGGCGCTTCGTCAATGTCTTCATCCTTCAACTTATTTTTTCACACTCAATATACATGGTGTCTCCCGAAGCCTCAGAAGCATCAACACATAAGTATTATCCACAATCCTCTTCTTACAGACAGGGGACCGTCAAGAGTGACAGGAGTAGTGTCCACTCAAGTACGCATCACATGTACCTATTGAAAGAAATAAACTAACGATTCAAGTCATACTTTGATTCAAGGAGATTAAAGAAGAGCGTTTTGCACCTCAATCGCCCAAAATTACAAAGATGTCTTCAACTTCAATTAGATGCTCGCCCCAGTCCCATCACTTCAATGACAACAAAGAACGGATCCAACTTTCATGATTTCCCGTGTCCTCTCAAAACTCCTAAAAGCATGGACCTGTGGCAATTATCTTCTTCCTGGTAGCGGATCCAAGTGAGTCACACTTGGGGACTGACGACTCCTTTACTTTTGAATATTGGTTTCAAAAGACACGATCATCTCAGATTCAGGCTTCGCCTCTCAACTTCTCGAATATTGGTTTACAAGTCGCCAGTCAGAAACCCAGTAACATGCTCACCATGGAGAAAATTACACACCTGATACATGTCCTGTCTCATGGTACTTTTCTCGTCTCCTGGTGCTTGTAATGCCTCATGGTACCTGTCCTGTCTCATGGTACCTGCTCTGTCTCTTGTACCTCTTCAATTTAGAAATTGACAACAATCGGTGAAGAACGGGTCAAAACATCCTTCACGAGACGTATTCGTCTAGGTCTCTACTATGACATACCAGAAGGGAACCTCAATCAGATGCCTGAGCTAGGAGATAAGGATATTGCACTAAAGTCTACAAGGTCTGAAAATTCACACGGGATTACTAATCACAAATGTTTACACATGGTTAGATGACCTATTGAAATCTGAATCGAGTTATCCTTTTTGCATATGATAGCTTGGTATCTTGGCTTTAAAAGTCGGAGTCAAATGTCAAAATTCGATATCATATAAAACTTCAATAACTTCGGAAGATAATGGTGTGCAAACTAGGGTTTCCAAACGGGATTCAGAAGACTCAGTATTATAGAAACCTTGTCTGCCCATGGAACTTCATCTTCTCATACATACCATCCTATCAAGTCGTACTGCATCTCCCAAGTAGATTCTATCAACCTTTCTACGACAAGAACACTGGGTCCACCGCCAACCTCTTTTGAAGTTCTGATCTACCACCGGCTTCTTCTGTCGGTTTCCAATATTTCCAACTTAGCTGCTACTAACTACAACTCAAAGCGTCGTCTCTGAGTGTTTTTTCTCTCATCTACTCCCGCTTTGCTGACACTATCACTAGTACTTAATTGCTGCATACTCAAAATCTAAGCAAGCACTGGAACCAACTACTTGCTTACAAGGAAGTTTGAATCTAAGGCTTAATTCTGCATCAAAGATATTGCGTGGAGGAGATAAATCTAATAATATTTCTTTTTGGACACATACATGAAGAATCGATCCAGCTTACTTGATCATCTATTTGAGATGAGGCGAACCTGTTTCAGAAACAAATAAAGAGAGAAAGCCCCAACCATATCCCCACTTTTGCTCGCGGAAAGATGGCATTCCTAACAAGAACGAGGGCGCCTACTCTTCCCAATCAAGGTTCGTGCTAAGAGGAACATATCTCAATCTAGGATAAGACAGAGCTAACCAAGTTTTTTCCCTGACCAATGGGGCTCCTCATAGACGTACTCTCAATAACCATGTTGGTAGTTTTTTAACCAACATGATTGGATCAGAAGTTCAACCCAGCTACACTTCCCTTGGCTCATAATTTGGAAATTTTGGGCAAGAACGTGGGCATCTACTAATCACATCAAGAAATCACGCTAAGGGGCACTTATCCCAGTACCTGGAAGCCAGAAGATAAGTATATCTTCTTCTACCCTTAAATTTTAATACATATGTAATCATTATAAGCATACTGTCACCATCTAGTGCTTACTGTGCAACATTGATGTTCCTCACTAAGAAGGGGACTTAATATAGATGGTGAGTTTTTGACAAGGGCTAGAATTCTAAAATTGCCCTCTACTAAGTAACAACAACATATATATGCATATTTATGCGCATATGCTTAATATAGGATATTGTGCTTCTATTTATATTCCGCAAGCGAATTGAGAACACAGATTCCACCTAAATATTCTAAATTGGCCTTGTAGCCTTATCAATACTCACAATATCCATTTTATATCGAACTAGTCTCAAGTCGCATAAATTCCACGGCTGAATTCCTTGAACTTGTATCGAATGCGCATTGATGTTCTAGCATCATCCATTAAACTCGAGAATATCTAATGCTTAAAACCTGAAATACATTATATCTTAACGCTTCATTCGCAACGAATGCACCTCAAATTGCTCTTCTGAACCTAAACATGCTACTTTAGCACTTTGCTTAAATATAAGCCACAAATAGTGCACCACTCCCTCTGATGCGCCACAGTCAAAAAGCAATGTCATAAAAGATGCATTGAAACCCTCATTTAGACTAACCCTATCCTTTCCTCATATTAACGCCAAGATAGCACTAGCCATTCAGCTTCGCATCGCATTGACACTTGTAAGCCACAGTAGCGCTAAAAGCGCTAACTTTTTTGGCGCTAAACCCTAGCACTTGAAAGGTACTAACTAATCAAAGATGGTCTTAGATAGTACATTTTAGTCTAATAAGGCCTTATCCCACTTATGGTCAACTTGGCACCTCAACCTTAGCACCAAAGTGCTAACCCTAATTTTAGCAACAAAAGCAAAGCTCCTGTGGCTAACGCCCTTGGCTAACGTCCTTGTCTAGTTCCCTTGCGCTAACATCCTTGGCTAGCGCCCTTGCGCCTAACCCCCTTGCGATAACGCCCTTGTGGCCAACTCCCTTGCTTCTAGCGCTAGCGCCCTTATGGATAACACACTTGTTGTGGATAACGCCCTTGTGCTTGGATAGTGCCCTTGTTGTGGATGACGCCCCATGCATTTGGAACCATTTTCCTAGCTCCAATGCATTTCTAGCAAATCCCAATGCGCCTCTAAGGCTAATACGTCCTTAGCTATATTTAGCGACTTGGCCACAAGTATATTTGTGATAAAACCTCACTGATAACTATACAATTGAAGTACTAACTTCAAACCTCCTTGGTGCTAGCTTCCTAGACCTAGTACAATTAATATGTACTAAATTTTTTGCATGTTGGTCTTACTCCTGAGACGTTATCACACTAGCCTTTTACGTTAAGAGAGTTAGCACCTTCTTATTTTCATTAAGTATCTAGTGTTGGCTTTGATAGCTACTTTGCTCAGAAATATGCCTTTCCTCTCAATATAGGTCCTATATTGATTCTTCTCTAAATTTTAGCAGTTTCCCTTGCTCGAAGAACCCTCTACAACATTTGTCCTCAAAGGCCTTTCAGACTTACGATAAGTCGTTTATAAGCTAATGCTTAGCTTTTAAATACGCCATGTTACTTTCAAACAAGTACATGACAAATAAAATTCCCAGACCCAACATCAATCATTCTGGATGTTAATCAAGTAAGTCGCACAACTTACCTCACTGACCTAGCAAGTCATTTTACTTCACTTGACTTATTCAAAACCATAGTGGCCTATAACTCCACTATTTTCATGAGATATCAAATACAACATGGGGGAATTCTCATTGGGGTATTTGTATGGAGGTCTACAGCATCGTCGGTGGTGACACAACCCCCACGAACAAGATGGTAACAAGAAGTGGGCAGTTACATAGCAGTTGAGAGGATGAGGAGTAGTGGTCAGACAGGTCTCCCCTATTTTTTTTGAGAACCGCCCCACTACAATCTCCACAATCATCACTTATCCACCTCTTCCTAACTTCCACGACTTACGAGAATATTAGTGTGTCCTTTTCAAACTATAAATAGATGATTCTCATCTATTCGAAACAAGAGAGAAACGCACACTACTGCTATCTCTCAACCTTCTTTTCTGAAGAAACCAAAAGCTTACATAACTAGCGATTCCTATATGGAAAATCCATTCTTTTTCACATACTACTGCTATCTCTCAACCTTCTTTTCTTCCCTCCCCTAAGACCTACCTAAATTCTTTCCATCTTTGTAATCAAAGCAGGATGTGAACCACCATTCTTGGTTTAGGCTCGTCATGTTCGATCTTGATCTCTCGAACCTACTTAAAAGTACCACTTTGAAGTATATTTGTTTTTACCATAAAACACCTTTAACTCTTATAAAGGTCCCTCACTTGGGACTCAAAATTTGTGCCTCAACCATTTTACAAGAGTATCTTCCTACATGTTTTACCGAACCTAATAGTGTCAAGAAAGAAGTTCAGTTGTTATGGTTGATGTGGTATATCCAGGCAATAATACCAAGATTTAATTTGTTTTCCCACTAAAATTTTTTCTTCTAATTGTGGGAACATTTGAATTTCAAATGTTTCAGTTATTAAGTTTTGAGACTAAGCCGAATTACTTTAGGAGATTAGAATCGACGCATTTGTTTAAGAATGACCACCACCTCCATTATGGTCAACTTTATGAGTTCAATCTGATTAACTTTTAGGATCCATAATTATTCAGGTTATTATTATGTGCTTCTAAGTTCTTAATCGAGTTTTTCCAGACTCTGCAACCTGATTTTCCTGATCCTTTCAGTGAAGAAACCCATCCCATGAAAATATTTTATCTAGATCCTTTTATAGAACTTGAACCTGAACCACAACTTGATATAGTTGTATTAAACAAAACACTAGATAAGGTTGTGCTCTATTTGTTCACTTTCTTGGATTGTTGCAGTTTTCTTTTATTTGTGTCAAATTTATTTGATTCAGATGACCCACAATTGTTCCGGCTGTTATTATATGATTTTATGAGGTGACATGTCCTTTCTTAGTCTGGCTGAAGACTTTAAACTTAGCAATTCTTTGTAGGTAACCCATTCTCACGCGACTCGGTAATATCCTTCCTTAATTCTTTTCTTCAACTGGTAACAATTTCTCCTTTTTCTCATTTCTAATCATTTATTTTTGAAACATTGAGGACAATGTTAGATTTAAGTTTGGGGGTAAGGGAGAAAATTTTAGTCCAATCATAAAAATCAAAAATTTAGAAACTTGTGAATAATTCAGGATGACACTAACCATTCTAAGTAGATGGAAACAAACTTCTTGGATGTAGGAGTTGAGGGACCCATCTAAATGGTCTATTCATAAAAGGAAAAATCTCAGGTATTAGAAATAACATAATAGTCATCACCATATCTCGGAGTCGTCACCATGTCACGTTTGTTTTATTTTTGTAATTTTTTGTGTTTCTCTAAGTGATTTGGTGGGGCACTAGTATCGCCTTCTTGTCGTCGCTAGGATGAATTAGAATGATTGATATCAGGCTTCATTATTTTAATTGAACTTGACCAATAACTAAAAAAAATTAAAAAAATTTGACACTTGGATAACAATACGTGTGTGTTCTCCCTGTCTCTGCCGCCTAAGCAATACGCAGGATCCGTGGGAACTATCATGTAATATGCTGATAAGGAGCATGTGCTTAGATTCAAAAGATCGAATCATGTTGTCAACAAAAAAAAAATTAAAAATTAAAATAATAATTGTATATATTCAATAAATCAACCGCTGGGGCCCTTATGTATACCAGCTGAGTTGATACTAGAATTAGGATTCAGACCAGTGGGTGTGTATCTCAATTCATTAGGGTTCATCTTGGCATAATGTTCATACAAATATTATGGGAAACACCGTTCACCTTAGTCAATATGCGGACACTTCTATCTCCATATCCATATTCTTAATCTATTCATGTTATTGTGGTTTGTTAGATTCCGAGTATTTTGGTCCATTGTACGACTTTCTGAGTAGTGCTTTGTTTTCTTATATATGAATATTAGTACGCTCGAGTGCAAACTCGTGTACATAAATTGAATTCAAAATAGGGTAATTCCTCCCTGGCCAAAGAATTTTGTAGCCAACTAAATAGCATGTTTAGTGTCTACCCTCAATTGCTTACAAGTATCTAGAGTTTGAAGTAAAGGTTTTATGGGTATAACTCTTATAAACCCTCACGAGGCAAAACTCATCCACTAGGGCTACCTATGGATTCAAAGGCTTGTTGCACACACTAAGTGCAATCGCGATGCATGCGAAAGTGAGTTAGGATTTATTTTTATTTTCTAGATTAGATTTGCTCGAGGACTAGCAAATAATAAGTTTGGGGGTATTTGATAGACACATTTTGTGTCTGATTCGTCTCAATTCCTTATATTGATAGTGCTCGATTGTATACTAATTTTGGCATTTTATTATGTTTGTAGGAATTTTTGGAAGAATAAATAATTATGGAGAAATCGGCTAAAATATGCTAAAAACATCCCCATCAAAAGTGTTAAAGGAACCCAAGAAAATTTTAAAGACAACTCCTTGGATTTGATAAAAGCACCAAGGTTTTTACCAAGCACCCACCTCTTTTGAGTTCAAAACAAGAAATGGCGGGAATTTAATATCTTCGAATTTGTTAGAGAGTTGATCGAGATTTTAGGAAAATTTAAGATTTTTAAAGGCAAGGATATTCTCTTGCCTAAATAAAAGGGATATGTACGTGGTTCAAACACAACAAGATTCAAAAAGGAATCATATTCTCGGACAAAATAAAATCAGGGAGAATTTTGTATTTCGAGAAACATTGGATTTTATTTCCCTTGATCTTGTTTCTAAACTATTCAAATATCTTTTGAACAAGGCAACATCGAATAAACCATGGAAAAAAATCAGGCAATAAAGAATAGAAAAATATTCGATCAAGAAAAGAAAAAAAATCTTGATTTGCTGAGATTTTTTTTATTATTGAATGAAAGGATTTTATCGAAGATATGATGATTTATGAGGGTTTAATTATAAATAGAGGGTCGAATAAAAGAATTGGGGGCTGGCTTCATGCCAGGAAGCTTAAAAATATTCAGATCAAAAACCATTGTTTCTGCTCGTGAAGAAATGAAGAAGAAGATGAAGAACATAAGGCTCCTCAAAACTGTCATTATTTCAGTTGCCTTTTCTTTCAAATTTCAATACCTTTTGTAATGGTTGAGTGAGTAGTTCCTGCAACAGTTTAAGGCTTTAATACACTTAGATCCTGTGTTTCTTTCACTGCTAACAAAACGAGTCGTTTATTCATTGAATCATTTTAATCATTCTGCGACTCCGTTAGTCAGTTCCTTTTTTTATTTTTCTTCTTCTCAAGCACTTTTGAGCTATGTATTTATATTTTGAGAGTGTTTTGAGCATGATGAGCTAAACCCAATCACTGGGACAATGGAGAAGCTATTTTTCACAATTATTTGGTAACTATATTCGATTCTTTATGATTTTTTGCATTAATTTTAATTAATTTAAAATTTTTACTAATTAGTTATGATTTTGTTTGATGGTGTATGCTTAGTCTTAGAAATTTTGATGCGCCATGCTTATGATTTACATCTAATGTTTTAGAAATCTACTTTTGGCAAACAAAAAGAGTCAATAAAAGAGCTTAAATTGTTAAGAATCAATATATGCATCACTTGATTATGTTTACGGTGGAGTTCTATGTCTCAGATATCCTTAATATTGCTACCATATTTTATATATATTTTCTATATTAAATTATAATTAGGTCTAAAATCCAGTCTTCACAAGTCAGAGTGAATGAAACTTATTTACCACTTTTACAATCACATCACTACTCCTCTTGGACGTGCCGTAAAAGAAGTGCAATGTCTTCAAAGACGCCTTGTACCTATGAACTAAGCAAACCCTATCTTTTTCTCGAATTGATGCCAAGCTAGGATTAGCCCCTTGGTCTAGCAGCACATTGACACTAATCTTTTCCTTAACGCTAAAAGCGCTAGCTTACTAGCCACCAGCGCGTCCGTGCACAGGCAGCGTCCATCCTAGCGCAGACGTCCAACACTAGAACATCTTAGTGCAATTTCCTGGCCAAGCGCTTCCCTTGGCTTAGTCACCAGCGCAAAACGCTTCCGTTGTGTAGCGTTCAGCGTAAAACGCCTTCCTTAGCAGCGTCCAGCCTAGCCCTTCCCTTGGAAGCGTCCAACCTATCCAGGATCCTCATTGAAGCGTCCTTGGATAACAAGCATCCTAACTGGCAACGTATTGGCGCTATCCTCTTAACTCTAGCACATTGATGCTAACTACCTTGGTATAGAAACATCCTAGCCTCTGCACTAAAAGCACTAGCCTCCTTAGTAATGTTTTATCCTTCGGGGCTAGAAAGATAGATTTCTTTCTAAAAGCTAGCACATTAGCCTTGCTTACAAGATCTAGCACATTACCATTGGCGCTAAGAAGCTAGTGCTAGCCTTGCTAGCTGCTTTCCTTTGAAATGCGCCATTCTTTTCAATACTGGCCTAATACCAACACTAGTCTTATATGGTCATAAGCCTTCTTGCTTAAGAAGCTCTTTACAAATACTCGTCCTCGAACGTCTTCTAGACTTATGCCAAGTTATTTCTGAGCTAACATTTGAGCTATTAAAACACCATGCTATTTCAAAGTTAGTATATGACTACCAAACTTATCAGACTCGACATTGATCAGTCTGTTTATCAATTCAGTGAGTTACACGACTTGCCTCACTGACCTAGCAAGTCATTTGAATTGACTTGGCTTAATAAAAACAGTAGTGGCTCACGACTCCACTATCATTTTACGAGATATCAAATACAACATATGGGGGGATTCTTATTGGGATATTGTTCTGGTGGTCTACGTCAATCGTGTGTTGTGTCAATACATCCAAGAACAAGAAGGTAACAAGTAGTGGGACAATTACAAGACAATTGAGAAAATAAGGAGTATTGGTCATACAAGTATCCCTTACTTTTCGGACATGACTCCACTACAATCTCCACAATCGTTAGTTCTCTACTTCTTATGTAACTTCCACCAGTTACGAGAAATCAGTGTGTCTTCTCAGAACTATAAAAAGATAAAAACAACAAGGAGAAAGTAGACCCAAATTGAAATTTAGCAAAATTAATAAAATTTTGAAATTCTCTACTTTCACTATCGGTAGTTTCGTGATGTTCATTATCTACCGATTGTGAAAGTAGCCCCAAATACAATTTTTGCAACACTTATCAAATTTTGAGTTTTTATGCTTTCACAATCGGTAGATACGGGTTCATGTCATCTACCGATTATGCTTAATTTTTAGTACATAAAAATTGAATTTGTTGAAACAAAAATAATCGGTAGAGAACGATCAATTTTACCTACCGATTATGGTTGATGTTCTTTATTTCTTAAGAACATCAACCATAATCGGTGGATAAAATCAACTTTTTACCTACCGATTATGTTTTTGCAACTGTAAATCCTAGAAACTATCAATTTTTTGATTTCAAGCAATAAAATCTAAGTTTGGACACAACTACTATCATTTTTTCGTTTTGTTTGCTTAACTCGAATTTGTTTTGATGTTCTAAGTTTCAACTTTAAGGTTAATAAATTTTTGTTTTAAGTTCAAACATTAATTCCAAAGTTTATTTGGTCGATGATGTTTGATTTCAATCAAAATGAAACCGATGGAATTTTTTTTTTCAGTCGGTAGATATAGAGAAGGAGAAAAGGAATATTCAAAATGATTATGAAAATAATAATTTTAGTGTAAAGGTAAAGGATAGTATAAATATTTTCTATTTTTAATATACCCTATAACCCTTCATTTGGTGAGAATAAATTAGTCGTTTTAAATTTTTTTTGGGTCACCCTAAAAATCACGAGGATATCTAAAAGCATATTTTCAACGAAAATACATTTAGAATCTCCTCCCTGCAGCCATACTGTTGAATCTTTGGATTGATCGAAAATCCAAGTTCCAACAACCTACTCTACTCATTAAAAGTGTATCCGATGATTTCTGGGATGGTTCTATTATAAGTAATTGTTGGTATAATACATATTTTGAGCCATTTTAAATTGTAGTTGTTTTATCAATGTTTGTAACATGTTATCAACATTACATTTCCCCTCTTTTCTTTTCTGTTTTGGTGAATCAACATTACATTTCCCCTCTTTTCTTTTTTTTTTTTGGTGGTTTTCAAACCTCATGTGCTTCGTTTTTTAATCAATTATTTCTTTCTTTATTGA
This sequence comes from Papaver californicum, assembly GCA_023531435.1. NCBI lineage: Eukaryota > Viridiplantae > Streptophyta > Magnoliopsida > Ranunculales > Papaveraceae > Papaver > Papaver californicum. The sequence goes on from JAJJMC010023397.1 coordinate 80,140, forward strand.
TCAACGTTAATATAAAATATAGATCCATTAGATATAAGACTAAATGTTCATATCTGATAAACGTTAGAGTACTCGAAACATATTTGACCCAATCTTGATGTAGTTTTATGTAATTACTAAAGATAAAATTAATTAACTATTTACTTCTCTGTACATAGTAATTTCTCAATGCATACTGTTTCTAACCCAAATTTAAAACTAGCAATAAGAAAATACATATTCCAGCGACTAAGAAGTTTTTTTGAAAATGCATATTCCAGCGACTAAGAAGTTTCTTTTTATTAGTACCACCCAATGTGATCAATATCGGATTTCGGTTCGTACTGGTTGAGAGTGATACACTGGTACACTTTTGTATCGGGAATATTTCGGTAAATATCGGTCCAAATATTTTATACCTAAAATTATTATATCACACATTTTTTTTATATTAGACTCATTAAGATATAAAACTAGTACTTATTTTTCTAAAATATCATAAAAAACATGAGTAACAATTAAAAACCCTAGAACAATGATAAGGAAATTCGTTTTTTTTTTTAATTAAAAACCCTAATTTCTGTCGTACCGGTCTATTTCGGCCATTTAGGTTAAATCGTATCGGTCAATATCGGCCGATATTTTCGGACAAAAACCGTTCTACCGGTATAGGCTATTTCCTATCGGGTGTGAGCCGATACCGGTAAAACCGGCGATATTTCGGTCGTACCGACCAAAATTAACTACAGTGGTACCACCTATCTTTGGGATGATTAATCTGAGCCGGTGCTTTTCACACCACTAGTTATTTATTTATATATAATTTCAGGGGTTTTTTCTCCCGTGGTTAAAAATTGAATAAAGTTAAAATTCTAGAGCTTCTGGTCCCGTCTAGAGACGATTTAGACCAATATAAATTTAGAAGATAAAATCTAGGATAATAGAAAAATATTTTATTCCCTTTCTCACTAAAAGTAGACCAATAGGATATTAATGTAAAAAATTTAGACCAATAAAAAATTAGATGTCTTTGTCCCTATCAGCGTTCACAACCTTCCTTTTAAACCCTAAAACATTTTTCTCTCTTATTCACCGCCTCCTCTCCTCTCTCTAATAAATTATACTGTAATTCTTTTCCCCTATTAATTTTCTAAATCAATTTATTTTGATATTAGATTTTAGGGTTCTTCTTTTTAAGGATTTTGATCGATTTTTTGATGATACAAGTGTATTTGGGTCTAGAGAACTCCCTAAGAATTCAATTTCATGATTAATATTTTTCAATCTCATGTCAAGAAGGTAAAAGTTTTAAACCATTTACTTACGTTATTTTCCTCATTGTTTTTATTTTTTCTGAATTGCAGTACACAAATTGAAAGAATTCGTTCAAAACAGAACCTATATTGACTTAGATTGTTATCTAAGTTAGATTCTTCATTTTAGGATTAAATTATATTGTTTTTCTTAATTTATGCCTCATTATGACAACCACGAAGGTAATTAGCTTTTCATTTTTTACCTACATGTACATGTTTACAATAATGCGCTTAAGTGGTTTGTAACTGCAAATAATTTGCATCCCCATCGTCTTCCTCTTTAAAGATGAGCAGTGAAGTAGTTTAAAAGTTTTAATTAAACAGTGTATAATCTGGAAGAACTAAAACATCGCATATTGGTACCATACCAAATTATTATTTTTAATTATTTGGTTCTCTCTTTTCCCTGGGGTTTCGAAAACAAAGTTTTGATTTCCTGTTTTCTTAAGTAAGCTCCCCTTTTTTTACCATTGGATTTATGTTCTAGGATGGAGCATTAGGTATACATGTATAGATTTGAGAACTGAGTAGTATCTTCACTCTGTAGGTATTTTTTAGCATCTTAGTTCTTACAGACAAAGGTCAAAAGATATGAACTTTGGAGATGTTTGTCGTTGATATTCCTATTTGAACAACAGAGCATGAAGTCATTCAACATGATCATTAGACTTCAGTGACATTATTTCTTGTGATAGCCACTTTGGAATTGGTTTGAAGGTTGATATTCTTGTTTTTCTTTTGTAGGTGCATCTCGCAGTTGGCAGTGAATCATAATGGTGGAGCTGGAGTTGTTTGGTCCTTCTCAAAATGCACCCAAAGTAAAAGACATGCCAAGTAGATGGTTAGATTTTACTTTTGTATGCCAAAAACTGATTATTTATGTAAGGTACGTAATCAAGTAACTTTAGTATTTGATTTCAAAATTCCTTGCTAGCATCAGAAATTTTAAATCCATCCATTATAAAAGTTTTGTATATCATTCTAATGTTAATTTATTTCATGTCACGGTAGAGAGAAATTTGGAGATTGAAACTGCTCCCTCCAATATATTGTGCTGATGGATTCCAATTTTGACGAGGTTGTCTTGGATGGAGGTTATAATTTATGTACCTTGGTGAGTGTAGTGTATAAAACCCAGCATTATGATGCAAGGCCACCTCAATTACCTCTACCAACAAAACAGTGATTTATTCCACATACATTGTCTTTCAGATTTTTATTTTACTAACCCAAAAGGTGTTCTCTTGATTTTTATTTTTGTTCTATGGTTCAATAATCAGTAATTTTTCTTTGTTTTGCAGATCTTATTGATGAATAAACGAGATAGATCGGCCATTTTCAAATTCTATATGCCATAAATAACAATAATTTTTCTTTTTTTTATCTCATTTTATAATTCTAATCCTTATTACTGCTTTTCTATGGGTTTTTTTTGTTCTTGATTAATCATAAAAACTGATATTTTGGGTCAATTTTTTATTCTTTTGTGCAGGGAAAACCTTTGCAAGTCGTGGTTTTGTTTTTCCTGGGAAGGTGGAGCATGGTATCATCTTTAGGTTCACAATTCTTTTGCATCTTTCCACCTTTCCAGAATTGGCAATAATAATCTTCTTGTTTATAGTCGAGGTAGGCACCGGTTCTCTTTAATCGCTTAAGGTGGATATCTGTGCTTATACACTAAAGATATGTTCAAGTTTTTTCTATCGGAAATTTGTTTGTTGCAGGTAGCTCCACATACGATTAAAGAAAGATCAATGCCGGACGATGCTATCATTCATGTGACCCAGTCCTACCTGAACTATGTTAGTGTTTCTATATCTAATTCTTAGTGCTCTAAGAGCCATTTGTGATTAGATATGTAAATACTAACCTAAAGACCAATAACATCTAGAGAAATCCCCTGAGGTTCATGAGGCTCTTGCTTTTTCACCATCACTTATCTGTAGTTCGAAGCATTTATTTTGAGCCTTTGTATGCAATATTTATGCACATGAAATGCATCTGACAAGTTAAAACTGAGTAGTCCTACTTAGTTTTAACTTTAAAGTCATAAGAAGTTGTGTCATTCTTGCAGATTCAAAATTTATTAGATTGTGTTGAGGATGTTTCACGGAAAGATCAAGCCTCAATTGTGGTTACAGACCAATTAGGTGCAGGTGATAAGATATGCGTCTTTTACTTTATACTGAGCTCTAAAGTAACTATGATTGTGATAGCGGAGTTGTTACAGACCCAAATTATATGAGAATTGTGGATTTATTGCATTTTGTACCGAATTTGGTAAAGAAAATTCTGATTGTGAATATATAAACCTATGAATGGAAGTACGTGTTTGATTTTAGCACCTTTTTTCTCGGGTAAGTTAGATATATCTATTTATTGATTTTATTTCCTGTATAGTATTTTGTTATAAGTTCTTAGTCTATTGAAATATTGTTAGTTGTTGGAATCGACATTTTTAATGCTCTAGATTGATATGCTGGATTTAATTTACTTTTTAAATATGATGGGGATTTCATCAGTAAGTTCTACATGGTTCCACAGGTGTTGATTTTTTTTCCCTTCCCTACGTAAGAAAATGTTGTTAATGATGATGTCAATATTTTTTCACACCTCTCACCTTTTTTTTTACACGACTCGAACCGTTCTTTACCGTCTGTTTTAAGGGGAAGAATGATTTCAATAATCTTTTCTACTACTCTATAATGGAGATGGAGTCCACAGTTTAGGTAATTTCTTACAAGTCTTAATTTGTAAGATCTTTTTTGGATGAATATCGATTTTTGGATTCTAATAACAACATTTGATAGATATATCAAACATAAACATAAACTTAAATTGAGTTCAAATCATAAGATGCATATGTTACCAAATACACTTCATTGTGTTAAATGTGTGTTCTGTCGGTGTTTGTGAATGTAGGTTTACTTTACTTTTTGTGTGTAATGAATGAGATATCAAGGAAATTGAAATTCGATTATTAGGTGACTTTATTACTCCGAAAAATTGCATCCGGTAAATCTTTTCTTACATAGAGTCATATATGTGTGGATATGGATGACATACAGATTTATATGGATCTATTTGACTCCTTTGATTCTTGCTCGAGCCGGATGATGAAAAATTATCATGTCCGGTTCCTTCGGGGGATGGATCCATACGAATTCACCTATCCCAATAACAAAGAAACCTGACTTGAATGATCCTGTATTAAGAGCCAAATTGGCAAAAGGGATGGGCTTTAAATTTAAATTTCTTTATCTGAACTATTTGATACCGAACTGGGTGCAATTTGAATTTCTTCTGGAATAACCAATTTGAGATCGTGCAAAGCATGGGCGCATCACTATATATATATATAATTTCAGGGTTTTTTCCTCTCTTGTAGTCAAAAGCTGAACAAAGCTCAAATTCTAGAGCTTCTGGTCCCGTCTAGAAATTATTTACAAAAATAGGAATTTAATGGACAAAATTTAGAACAATTGAAATATCTTTTGTCTCATTTATCACTAAAATTAGACCAATAGGAGATCATTCGAGGAAATTTATACTAATATAAAATGAGATGCCTTTGTCCCTATTCACACGTGCCTTACTACCGGAACGATTGAGGTGTAAACGGTAAACCTAATTCCTATCGTTACTTTTTTTCCCCTTTACAGCCTCCGCTTCTCTCTCTGTTTTGATTCTTTACTCGTCGTTTCTTCTCCCTTCAAAACTGAAAAAATTAGAAAGAAAACAAAAGTGGTGAGTTAATCTTAAGAATTACCCGTAAAAAATTTCCATAACCCCATTCTCCTTCCTCTTCTCTTTTTTTCTTAATTTTTTCATTCTTCTCTGTTTATTTCGTACAACTTTTTTTCGTTGATTGTTTATTTTACTTTGACTGATGATTTTGTTCTAATCATAGTTTGTCTTGTTTATTTTGAAGGTATGATTTCATCAGATGTCTTTATTTTTAATTGAATTTTTTTGATTATGATTTTAATTTGTTTCTAATTATGATATTCAGGGATGCCTCCTATTATGATTTCAATGTTATTTTTTAGTAAAATTACAACAATAGGAAATCAACCCTAACCCTATTCTATGTTGCCTTGATTTCATCAAATTTCCTTATTTTAAACTGAAATCTCTTTGCTTTTCGTTTTGTATGCATGGTTTTATAAGATTATAATCACTATCCTTGTTTTATTCAAATTGTTATTTGATTCAACAAAACGTTTTTCTCCATTTATAAACCCCAATCTTTTTTTTTAACCAGTTTGGAAAAGCTACGGTTTTCTTAGCCTCTACCAGTGCTAAACATTTGCGGAACCAAGGATAACCAACAATTGGATTCTCTCAATTCTCAAATAACAGGAAGCACCAATGTCATTAGTGAACATTTGCGGGACTAAGGATTACCAACAATTAGATTCAGTCAATTCTCAAATAACAGTAAGCACCAATGTCATTAGTTAGCTTCTTTTCATAATTTGTTGTTGTTTCAAGTGAATCAAGTTAATATTGCTTGACCAAATTGGTAGTGTATTTTAATTAATTCTTCTGCAACAACTTTTGCAGAAAGTGTTACAAGATTATAGGTCACGGAAGGTAGATTATTTGAGAAACCAGTTCATACAACAACTAGAAAACCATAGTAAAGAGGTTCATTATCACAATTTCCCTGACTTGATTTTCTTTAAAAACCTTTTTCAGTCGTTATTTCTTTTTGATTTGTCAATTAACCTCTTCAGATACATGTCATAAATTTCAGGCTTTGTAACGCATCACCTTTCGTATATGTATGTGGTTACAAACAATTTTTCCAGAAAAGAATGGTTTCCCAAGGCAAACGATCAGGATCGCATTTATGAATTAGAAGGTAGCCACTTCCCTATATTGCAGCTATTACAAGTGCATGAAATGTGAATTAAAGTTAACATTTAGCAATCTGAAATGTAATACACTTTTCATATTTTTCATTGTTGTTAATTAAATTCTCCACTTCCTATTTTGGGATGTTATACTGGAGTGTGGATTGGCTTAAACTGTTGTCAATAAAGATAATAATAAATATTTGTGAAATTTGTGCAGGAAAAAGTAGAGAGGAAAAAGAAAGAACTGAGGAATAAGAGAATGATGGAGGGATCAAATCGACCACGACCTCAACAAGTTTCTTCTTTTTAGTTTATTGTCTCATTGATATAATTCGCTTGATTTCTTTTAGCACTTTCTTCGTCTGAAGAGTCGTCATAGTTGAAATTAAAAACCATGACGACTATATATTTTTTTTTAATGTTACTCAAAATTTAAAGGACTCGTCATGGTCGATAAATCACGATCATGACGATTCTTTTTAATATTATGAAAATAATATCAAAAGAAAATATTTTAAAAAAAAATTAAATAATAAAATAAAAAATTAATAAAAAAATTAAAATAAAGTATTTAAAAATAAAATAAAAATAAAATAATTATTTTAAATAAATAAATAGGATGACACGTGTTTCAATCTTAGGGATTATAGTAATCTAGTCTTTTAACTATATACTATTTTTTACATACGTTTTAACTATATTTAGATAGCTCTTATCCACCTCTCATGGATGGGAATTCATATCTTTCTAATATTTCCACGAGCCTCTAATTAAATCAATATAAATTACCGACGGGTAAATTATGGTCTTGATAAATGAAAAAAATACTACCCTAACTTGAGTAAGTCAGTTGATGTGAGTAGATAGTTCGATAAATAGATTTTTGCTCATAAATTTGTAGAGGTTTTGTTGTACATATGTAGAGACTGATAAGGTCAGGACATATCGATAGAAGGCTGATATAGGGGCTCCAAATTTGAGTGAGGGGCTCCTAGTTGAGCCGAGGTGACCCATTTTTACGATAAGGGATGTCCTAGGGGGTTTTGTTAAATGACGATTTTACCCTTATACCAATTAAAACCTAAACTCTTTTAACAAAATTCATAAATTTTAAAAACTTAAACAAAAGAAAACCTATCAAAACCCAACTGTAATCTCCCTCGATTCATCGCCGATTCGCAAAATTCATCGACGATTAAACTCAACTCAACAATTCGAGATGAAGAAGCATACTAAAAGCGTTCTAGGTAGCATTGATGGCAATGAACCCTGCTCCTTTCAACCTAATCAAGAGATTCAACAAGAAATCGACAGTGACAAGCAAAATCAAGCACCGAAAAGTCCAACAATGGTGTATCTAAGGTATTGTAGAAAACCCATGTATTCTTAGAACTTGTAATTGATTTATTCGCATGTTTGATCATGATTTTGGGAAAAAAATATTGCACACAGTTGATACTACGGTTGGGTCCGTATCAAAACCCAACCGTAATATTTCATGTTCTTGAGTATTACGGTTGGGTTATTTTCAATACCCAACCGTAAATCAAAGGGAAGAAGATGAATAGTTCAGGATATTACGGTTGGGTTTCAATAGATAACCCAACCGTAAATAATTTGCGCCAATTTTTAAAAACAACTTACGGTTGGGTTTGTAGAAAATCCCAACCGTAACAAAGAGCGTCCATAAAAATTTGGTTTGAGTATTACGGTTGGGTTTTTTCTTAAAACCTAACCGTAACATATGGACCACCTTTTGTACTTATATTGTTACGGTTGGGTTTTTCTCAAAACCTAACCGTAAAATATGGGAGAAAAATTACGGTTGGGTTTTGAGAAAAAAACCCAACCGTAAATTTTCCTGTGTAGTGAATATTTTTTTTGTGGAAGTTGAATTGCTTTGAAATTATCTAACTTGTATTGGTTGTGTGTTGTAGGAAGAATAAGATGGGTAATAATTTAACACCTATTTCTCACACTCCAACCCCTCGCCACGGAAAGCATTTAGGGGTTCAGAAGAGAGGCGTGAGCAAGACCCATAATCCCTCTTTTGAGGTAGGTGGTGGTAGTGTTCCTCAAATTGCAGAAGAGGAATATAATGTGTTTCAAGGCTTGGGTGATCTACCAACACCCAGAGGTTCTCTTGTGATTAGAGAACCACCACAAGAGCAACAACACGAAGAAGAAGAGGGGGACAGAGAACAACATGTCCCTCAAGGCAAAGGTAAAGAAAATGGAAAAGAAAAGGCAAAGAAAAGGGTTGCCAAAGAAATTCCGAAAGAAAAGGCTGAACCTCAACTGTGGCCTAAGAAGAGGAATGGAGGACTATGGGGTGAGGCCCCAGACAAATCTGCAATATTATTTGGTTATCCACATTCATGGGCTGCCAAAGTTGCAGCGACCAAGGTATTATTCTAATCACTTCTCTTATTCTGTTAAATTTTGGTTTTTTAACTTTTGTAAGTAAAACAAATTTGTTTTTATTCTTTGTAGGATCATACACAGGCGATCAAGAAATTGGTTCGTCAAAGGGCTCAACATTGGCCCTTAACTGATGAATGTACGGCTGTACAAATTCTGGTAAATGCTACCGGGTTAGCTCCCGGAATTACACATTCAATGTGAGAGTATGACAGTGTTGTCTACGCAGCCTTTAGGGAACATTATTGGCCTGAAACCGATACGTTTCATCTCCCATTCGGCGAGATGACTATAACGCCGGATGATGTCCAATCAATTCTTGGGCTGGAGGTGGAAGGTAAATCAGTGTTTGAGGGTTTTGACAAACATGTCCTGGAGTTATATTTATGCACTTGTCAAAGAAACACTTGGATGGGAGAAGACCGAAGCTGAATCGGAATTTAAATTGGTGAGTGGAGATAAACCGGGGATGCCAAAGAAGAAAGGTCAATCCATGAGCAAGAAAATATTGCTGCGGTCACTACGGGAGAAGTTTGGAGGGACCGCAAAGTTGGAAATGGCTGGGGTCGTCATTGATGACACCAGAGCCATTCGAACAGCCAGAGCTTATCTGCTATATATGCTCGGCACCATCTTCTTTGGTGAAAACTCGGGCAACAAGGTCAACGTCCAGTATCTACAACGGTTTCAGGGTGATCTCGGGATGACCCATCAATACTCGTGGGGAACTGCCACCCTGGCCTACCTACTTGCTAACCTTCGAAAAGCTTCGAGGGTCAGGGGAACTGAGATTGCCGGTAATACCGGTCTGCTTCAGGTAATTTATTGTTTGAATTTCAATGTTCAATTTTAATTTATTTTTTTCTCATTTTCTTATATTAATATTAATTATCTTTATAGGCATGGGTATACGATCACTTTCCCAGACTGGCTCCTCAAACAAGCGTTGATGTTAATGGACCTACGGGAAAGAAATTCGTTTTCACCGGGACGCAGGCAAAATATAAAGAAGTGCTCATAGCAAAGATGAGAACAGAAATTGATGCTTTCACAATGCGACACCTTATAAAAAATACTTTGGAGCAATGGTTCGTCCTTATAGATGACGTGTTTTCTAGAAAGGCTTTTTTCAAAAGATTCCTTAACTCTGTCAAGGTCACGGAGAAAATAATCGTGCATCGCTTCGAAGACCGTAACAAACCCACCATCAGAATTATGAAGCTTCTTCTTCATTCTGTTGTGAGATGACTCCACGGTACTTGTAGCTTGGTTGTCAAAGTGCCTATATTGGTTTGTGAACGCCGCTACAAACTTCTCTTTGTGGGGATTCAACCAATGCTCCATCAAATAGTTCACAACTTTTGGATAATTACTCCAATGCAAGCATAACATACGAACATTTTCATCATAATCTTCCTTGGTGATAGACCATGTCAAAGCGTTCAATTCAGTTTGGAAAGTAGCCCATTTTAGTTCCGCCAACTTGTCATCCTCCTCGAATTTTTCTTTGGCCGTTTCTTGTTCTGAAATCGGCAATTTTTTAATTCTCTCCATCTCGTTTTTCTTTGTTGGCCGAATAATCGTTTTGCACTTGGTTTGAATATTATTCCACAAGTGGAACGTGCAAAGAAGATGATGAGCATCTCGGAATACCCTTGCAATGGCATTCATCAAGCCTTGTTCTTTGTCGGTGATAATTACCTTAGGGGTATATCCTTCAACGTAGAATAATTTTATTTGTTCCAAAGCCCACACATAGCTTTCTTCGAGCTCGTTTCTCAAGAAGCAAAAAGCAACACTAAACGGGGACTTGGTAGAAGTTTTCCCTACAACATTTAAAACCGGGAGCTCATACTTGTTATTTTTGTACGTGCAATCCATCATAAGCACTTGATGGGAGCACCGTGCTAACTTTATAAACTCGGAATGAGCCAATATAATATGCTTAATTTCTTTATTCTCATCTTCTTCGTGAAACATGGTGTAGTTTTTTCGTTTCCCCCAAGTACAAAAGTTGTTGGATCGGGTCCCTTTCTTCCCATTTCTCACGCTTCAACTTGGCTTTGGCGTTGTAGATTGTTTCCAACGTAGACACATTATTTGAGTTTATTTTCTTCAAGTGCCCGAGTATATCACTGGGTTTCAAACGCTTTTCCGTCATATCGTTTACGATGAGCTTTTCTTCCTTGGTAAGCCGGGCCATAGAAGGATGAGTTAACAAAGTCTCTGGTGGTAGGTGGTTGTGACGACCGCATACAACCGTAGACAAGAACCACTTATTCTCGTTGTTCTTACGAAATTGAAGCTTGAAAGGACATCCCGTCTTCTTAGTGTAAGTTTTTCGCTTGATCTTCGTCTTTGGTACATACTCAGTACCCTTTTTTGCATGTCTTGTGTATTGTCCACTACACTCACAAACCATTTGAAGCGGTTGTGTTTTTGTTGGTTGTTACAAACAATCACACACATGATGAGTTTCCCATGTCTTGTAGCCCACTTCTTTGCATCATCTTTTTTATCCCATGTCTGCATGGTCCAAGAACAGAAAGTTAGGAGAAAAAAAATGGTATTATGTTGGATGTCGAAAGGGATTAACAACTTATCAATAACCTACCAGGTCGTTCAAATAGTGATCCATAGTATCTATAGTTTCAATATCATTTGGAGAAGGCTGATCATTCATTGGTTGAGTTACAACCGCGAGCTGAACAAAAGAGATCAAGGCCAAGCGTCAGACAAAACACTAAAACCAATAAGTTTACGGTTGGGTTAGAAGCGTCAGACCCAACCGTATAATCGACGGACCCAACCGTAATACAAAAAAAAAAGCCAAACCAATGTTACGGTTAGGTTAAAGAGTAAAACCCAACCGTAACAAGTGCACTAAATACCCATGCACGTAATAAGTTACGGTTGGGTTTTTGGTAACCACCCAACCGTAAAACTGTAAAACTCTATTTTTCAGAAACACAAATGTATAGTTATGGTGGCTTAAAACCCAACCGTAACCATGAAGGTGTAACAAAAAAAAAAAAACTGATTATGCACCTCATTTCCTTAAATATCAGCAAAAAATGAAAAAGAGTTTAAGTTAGAATGATACCTGACTATTCTCAGCAGTTGAATCTTCACTTTGACGACTACTTTCTCCATTTGGTTTAGTTTCACCATCACAACTTACACTTAAAACCTCTCTACCATCAAAATAATCATACATAGTTGGGTCTCCCTCAATGGGTATGTAGAATTTAGTTTGGAAATCATACAAGGATTCACCCTCCACAAATTTGCCAATAGAATCACTCATTTTGGGTTTTTTCAAAATTTTGGGTTAAAACTCTCTTATCTCTCTTCCACTTTTACCACCAACATAAAACAAATACAAGACTGATTTAAGCATAAAAAATGAAGAATATAGGAAATGAAGATGATCATTTACGGTTGGGTTTCAAGAAATCACCCAACCGTAACTACATTTCCACTAAAAAACTTATGTTTACGGTTGGGTCCGATAATTAAACCCAACCGTAATATAATTTGCAATAAAATAACATGTTTATTACGGTTAGGTTGTATTACAAAAACCCAACCGTAAATGATCATCCCACTTAAACTAACATTAAAATTTACGGTTGCTTTCTAAGCCAAAACCCAACCGTAATATAACTTTACAAAAACCACAAATTTGTTACGGTTGGGTTTCATTATAAAACCCAACCGTAAATTATCCCTGAATAGTGACAAAAAAAATACAATTCCAACGGTTTTTTTTTTTGAAAATCTAGCCTTTGCGAATTTTTTCCCTATAAAAGGAAACCTTTCCTTTTCACTTTCTCATTATTCTCTATCCCTTTCATTCTCATTATAATTCTACACTTTCCAACTCATTCTCACCATACCCTTTCAACCATTAAAAATGGTTCGATACACGAATGATGAAGATGTTGCAATTGTTCGAGGGTGGGTTACGATGATAGACCACGCTTACGAGAAAGCCTTCTATAACAACAATAGAAACGTTGTTATACCTGAAAATTGGATGGACTGTCAGGAGGACGATTCTTGGTGGGAGCGTGTGTTTGAAATGTTTGTGGCATTACACGGGAGTAGATATCGGAGGACGTGCAGTACCATCAAGGGACGCTTTGAGGCGTTGTATGAAGAAATGGAAAACCTAAAACTGAATGAAAATGAGAGTTGAAGCATTTCCCGACAAAACCAATGTGGAAAGAGTAAGTGTGTCAATTAATAAATCGTTTTTTCTCAAAAAATATTTAAAATAATGAAACTTATAATTGATTTATTTTTTTTCAGCATGCCATGGCTAGGCGCAGTATAAAATCAAATATGGGAAGGAGTTCAAGCATACAGATTGCTATCGTATCTTGGAACAAAGTTTCTATCTTGAGTTTCGCCGTTATGATTAAGTGTTTAAGTGTTTAAGTGTAATCATCTAATGATCTACTGTATTTCGTTTCCTTTGGTTCTTCCTTTAATGTTAAAAATAAGGTTTTTCACAACTCTGGTATTTGATAAGAAAATGAACTAAACCCAAGCATAACTAATTTTGTCTTAAAAAATGCTTTTACGGTTGGCTTCCATGACTCAACCCAACCGTAACTACAATTCATACTACAAACATTCATATTTACGGTTGGGTTCTATTACTAAACCCAACCGTAACAAAAATTGTACAAACAACGCAACTAGATTACGGTTGAGTTTTAAGGCAAAAACCTACCGTAACAATATGGTAAAATATACACTAATACTAACACTAGAAGTTACGGTTGGGTTAGGTGAGCCTTTCCAACCGTAACTACATTTCACTCTAAAAATCATTTTACGATTGGGTTCGATTACTAAACCCAACCGTAAATAAATTGTAGAAACACCACAACTAGATTACGGTTGGGTTTCACCCAAGGTTGTACCATACCGGATTTCGGTTCGTATCGGTCGAGAGCGATACACTGGTACGCCGGTATACCGGGGAAATTTCGGTTTAAATATCGGTGGAATATCGGTGCATATATTTTATACCTATAATTTTATGAAAAATTACTAGTTCACATTTTATAACTATAAATATATTTTAACACGTTATAACAAATTATTTTTTCACAAAATTTAAAAAGATAAACTAGTATTCATCCAAAATATATAGATTCAATACAAAGTTCAAACTGGAAATACAAAAGAAACAAGAATAACTTCAAAGTTTATCGTCTAAAATATTAATTAAACAAAGATATTACAATTTTAAGATCATTAGATTAATTATAGATATTATCATATGCATATATAATTCTAAAATATCATAAAAAATATGAGTAACAATTGAAAACCCTAAAACAAGAATAAATTATTTTTTTTTTTTATTTTTTTTTTAAATAAAAAAAACAAAAAAAAATGATTGTACCGGTCAATACCGGCCAATACTGGTCAATACCGGCCGTACCGGCCAAACCGGTACAGTCCATACCGGCCGATATTTTCGGTCAAATACCGTTTACCGGTATACCGGATTTCGTCCCGTTTTTCGGCCGAAACCGATAAAACCAGCGGTATACCGGCCGTACTGGCCGGTATGGACTACACTGGTTTCACCTCAAAACCCAACCGTAAATTCTGCGGTATTCTCAAAATGTCTGAATTTCCGTCTCCTTAAAGTACACAATTCCAACGGATTTTTTGTTTCAAAAATCTAGCCGTTGGTTCCTTTTTCCCTATAAAAGGAAACCTTTACTTGTCACTTTCTCATTATTCTCTATCACTTTCATTCTCATTATAATTCTATACTTTCTCATTATTCTCACCATACCCTTTCAACCACTAAAAATGGTAAACACATACACGAATGATGAAGATGTTGCAATTGTTCGAGCGTGGCATACGATGCTAGAGCATGCTTACGATAGAGCCTTCTATACAGCAATAACAACGTTGTTTCACAACAAAATTGGTATGAGGGTAAAGATACCGAAGAATGGTGGAAGCGGGTATTTCGAATGTTTGCGGCATTAGAGGGGAATATAAATCATAGGCCGTGGAGAGCCATCAAGAGACGGTTAGAGACGTTGTATCGACAAATGAACAACTTAAAACTGGAAAAGCAAATGAGATTCGAAGCAAATCCCTACGAGAACGGTGTGGAAAGAGTAAGTTTGTCGATTAATAAATCGTTAATTAAAAAGAGATTTCAAAAACTCAAACTAATAAATGAGATTTCAGCATGTGTTATCTATGGAGCAGTATAGAATCAAATATGGGGAGGAGTTCAAGCATACAGATTGCTACCGTATTATGGAAACAAGTCGGGTGTTTGATTATCGCCATTATCTTTAAGTGTTTAAGTGTAATCATCCAATGGTCTATTGTATTTCGTTTCCTTTGTTTTTTTTCCTTTAATGTACTACTTCAAATCTATTACAATAGAAGGAATAAGTTACAAAGTTGTGTTTTAAACCCAATTTGGAGTATATTGAAAATCAAAAAACAGTTAACAGGACCATTTACGGTTGGGTCCGATAACTAAACCCAACCGTAATACATTTTGTACAAACACCACAACTTGTCTACGGTTGGGTTTTAAGGAAAAACCCAACCGTAATTCTGTGTTGAAATTGAAACAAAAATTAACAGAATATGTTACGGTTGGGTTATCAGCCAAACCCAACCGTAAGTTCTACTGGCTACGGTTGGGTTTTAAGGCTAAACACAACTGTAATTATGTGTTGAAATTGGAACAAATGTTAACAGAACTGTTACGGTTGGGTTATAAGCCAAAACCCAACCGTAAATTCTACTGGATAACACAAATTTAGATTATCTAATTTGTGTGTTTTTCGTTTTTTCTTTGTTTCAAACACCCAATTTACCTTCAATCTAGTAAAAATGATTGAATTATTTCAAAATTTTAATTTTTAAAACTCTTTACAAAAAAAAATCAATCCTCAAAAGGATGAGTTACGGTTGGTTTTTCCTTTAAAACCCAACCGTAACTTTTGGAAAAATGGTGTTCATCATTTTCTTCTACTTACGGTTGGGCATGGTTTAAAACCCAACCTAACTTTGCACAAAACATGGTGTTCATCATTGTTCTTTGATTTACGGTTGGGTTTTTGTTGAAAACCCAACCGTAAATCTGGCCAAAAATTGGTGTTCATCATTGTTCTTTGATTTACGGTTGGGTTTTGTTTAAAACCCAACCGTAAATCTGGCCAAAAATTGGTGTTCTTCGGTTTTCTTATGGTTACGGTTGGGTTCGACATGAAACCCAACCGTAAATTTCTCTGAACAACAAAATTTGAATCTTTCAAATCGTGATTTCATCAAGTTTTTCTTCCCACCAAACACAAATTCAAATAATTTTTTTTTTCAAATCATTTGATTAGGTAAAAGATTATGTTTAATTAATCATGATTAGTTTAAATTAATCTTAACTAATTTATGTAATTAAGATTACTAATGAGGGGTGGTTTGGATATTGTGAAAATATTATGGATAAAGGGTTTTTATGTTTTACTTCATAATGTCCATATTTCGTCTTATTAGAGGAGTCCCTCAATTAATTTTGAAGTCGGTATCTCTCTTCTATCGGTAACCATGACACTTCGAGTCTATTGATTATTTTTCAAGTCTTTTGGTACATTCTGATTAATATCACTGCATGTCCTAATACACTTAGGAAAACTTTTATATAAAGAATATTTAAGCCCTATCTATCAACTATAATTCCAGAAAATGTCAACGTAGGTAATATCCTTCTGTCAAGTGATCTCTACCGATAAAGTTATTATTTTAACCAAAAATAGTATTTAGATTTCTGAGACAACTAATTTTGCACGGGCGTACCACTGGTTTATTAGGTACAAAAACCTTTTCATAAAGGGTTGGAAGAGTTGTTTTTATGTGCATATATATAGGCCATTCTTCCATTGGTGAGCATCTTCCGTATACCTATAAAACATGGTGCGTGCCTTGGTGGAATAACATCTAGAATCTAAACTTTAGGTGCCTTTACTTTTCTGCTTCTGTCATGTCCTCTACCATATCTGTTCTTGCATATTTTATAAGATCCTTCCTCCAAGTAAGAAACCGTTATATATTAATATCACATAAAACTAAGAATACAACAAGATCATCCAGGACTAAAGCTATGAAATTCCCAAACCGCCATCCATTCTCAAACCCTACCATTACAACACCACCTGGTTGCTACCATGTGCTTGAACTTTTGCAGGGAGATATTTGTCATATCATTGTCATCATGTTGACCATAATGGGATGAAAATAAATTTGTTCAGAAAGAAACAAGGAACCATAGTGCAAAAAGTGTACTCCAATGGATGTTTCCATAAAATTCGGTGCCATTTTCCAAAATGCGGGAAGGATCAGATTCACCTTGGAGTACGGTGGTATACCATTCCATTTATTTTGAAAAAGGTCGAGAGAATTCCCGAATTGGAAGGAGACTTTCATGTTGTCATTAGAGAAGTAATATTAAAATAAAAACGACAATTTGGAAGGGAGTGAACAATAGAACGAGGCATGATAATAAGGAGTATAAAAATATGTTTTGTATGGATGATGGACCTTAGATTAATAAATGATGAAAACAATAAAGTTCTGATAACATGTGATAAAGAAAAATTAACTATATGTACAACTCTTCAAATTATTTAATAACTATATACTCCCTTAGTTAAAAAAGGTAATATTCTTATTACCATAATTCTTAAGAAAATTAGTAAAAATAATAAAAAAAAAACATTTATGTTCTTATGTTTAACCATATAGAAAAATATAGAATTGATCATTTTTCAAATTAGAATCCAAAAGTTTATAAATTTTATATGATAAAATATTTTATAAAATATGTATAAAATAAATATAAATATAAATACCAAATTATACCTAATTTAACAGTATAAATCATTACAAAATGTATAAATCATCACAAAAGATTGTATTGGAAATATATATAATTGTTGGTATAAAAATTTAAAGCTAAAACATCTCCTCTTTTAGAAAAGAAGGAGTATTATCAAACGTATAGCCCAAACTTCCGACTGGTATATTCGAGAAACCTTTAATCAAATTTGTTAACTTATATATTAGGGATTTTGTTGAAATTGATTTTAGTTCAAGAATGTATGAACTTTGGGGGATATTTTAGTAGAAGAATCTGATTTGTTTGATTTAACTCATGTATTTTCTTTTGATGGATTTTCCAATGAAATAATTAAAAGTTTATGAATAAGCAACTTAGAATGTCTCTAGATGTTATCTTAGTTCAGATGGTAGAGCACGTTGTCTTTAACCATGTAGATGTGGGTTCAATTCTCATAGATTACAATTTAATTAGAGTGTAATAAAACCTTATAAATTCCAAACGAAAAAACTGTATAATTTGCCCTTAATATTTTTTTGTGAAAAAATCTATTTTCTCACACTTTTGAGTAAATTTTTGTTTTCACTTGTATGTTTCGTAAAAAAAAATATTTCACCCTTTGGTATTTTCATTAAAAAAATCATTTTTGCACTTATCTTTTTCATGAAATTTTGGGTTTTCACCCTTAGTATTCCTTGAGGAAAATTCTTTTATCACTTGGTTTTTGTGTGAAAAATTATTTTTTAACTGGTTTGTGAGTGAAAAAAGTTTTACACCAATTTTTTGACTTTAGAAACTTATAGAACTAATATATTTTAAGTGGAAATTTTCTTTTTTACATTTGAGTGAATTTTTTTTTTTTAATGAAAAAATGTGTTTTCACTTTCAAACAAAAATAAAAAGAAATAAAAAACGTAACAAAAAATGAGGATAGAAAAAATTAATCATGGAATAGAAAATTTTAGGACTTCCAACAAGATTTTAAAAAATAAAACGTAACAAAACATAAGGAGAGAGAAAAAAATCAAGAAAGAAAATAGAAAGAAAAATAAAATCCAATGATAGTAATTTAGTCAATCTGTTATTTTTAAATATTTCAAATAATTATGCGTTTTTAGTTTAGAAACTCTTATAGATGGTTTTTAGTATAAATTTTTGAGAGTTATGCTTATATAATCCCATTTGAAGTCTGATTAGCACATATGTTCCTGTTTTTTTCAAAATTGTATAAATAGCCCCTCCATTAGTTGGCCATTCAACATGTCGTAAATTCATTTATTTGGTGACGTGGGGAATTTTACACATAATTTTAAAAAGTATTTTTACTTCTTTACCCTTATTTAAAAAAAAAACTTGTTAGGTTTTCACTTTTTTCTCTCTTTACTTGGGGTTAGTGCATTTACACTCTCCACTCTCAGAAGCTTGTCAGTCGTAAGTAGTCTTCTACTTCTTCAACAACAATTTCTCACAAAAAAACCCTTAAATTCTCAGCATCAACGATCATTTTCAATCATGGCTGGAAGTAGCAGCAGCAATGATGATTTTTTCAAAGGAAGAGTTCATCCCAATGGAGTTGCAATTATCACTCTTGATAGTCCTAAAGCTCTCAACGCTATGAATTCAGGTTATTATTCCTTCTTTTTTACTCAATAGTCAGTATTAGTTGCTAAAAATCTCTGAGTAATTCAATTAGTACACTAGTCTAGAAGATTGAATTCAATAAAATGTAATTTAAGGGTTGATTGCAGTTAGCTCGATGGTTAATTATTATAGTTGATGCTTATGTAGATATGGATATTAAATACAAAAATTATCTTGATGAATGGGAGAATGATCCCAGAGTCAACTGTGTGTTGGTTGAGACCAGTTCATCTCAGCAGGTAATGTTGGAATAAATTGGTTCATTTCATTTTATTTTTGGATTCTGAAATGTGTTTATATTTACAGTTCTATATAGATTAGCTGTTGACCCGTTGTATTGCTCTTGATCCATACAGGAATGGATATTAAAGGAGTTCTTGCTGAAATCCAAAAGGACAAGAGTACACCAATCGTACAAAATGTCTAAATCATTTCTTGTGGTACACTTATTATATGCATGGTTGATTTTCCAGTTGTAATCTGTTTATCACCATTTTGTTTATTTCTTTTGCTCCAATTCCACTAGGCACTAGTTCGTTGTCATTTGTTTTAGCTAAATTGTAATTTAAAATAAAATAAAATAATTTATTTATCTTTTCTTTTATTGATCTTTTGGTGGAACATAGTAGATCAACAAGCTGATCCCTTCGTTAGAAGGAGACTATGCACGGAATTTCCACCAGGATGATATTGGCCCAACCTACTTGTCTTGTCAATATCACATATTCTCCGCTATAACTTTTGCGTGCATGAAAGAATGAAAATAAAATCTGTGTTCTTCACAACTTTGGAAAATAGGTATCTCTTTCTTTTCTCATCTTCTCACGTAAGTTTGACGAAATTGCCATAGGTTCGGAGTAGAGCTGTAACTTTGCCAAAGTTTGTTTGCTCCAGTGAAGATATATATAATCATGCTTCCAGGTTGAGCTTAAGGCTCATAGAGACTGATGGGTAAGGTCAGCAGACCGATGTTTCTTCACGAGCGAAAAACCATCCACTTTCTTGATACGTTTTCGTGCTTGTTAGTGGGCAGATGCAGATCCTGATTTTTGATGTCTTCGTTTTTTACTTACATCTCACCTTAACGAGAGTCCATAGATTTATTTGTTATATGTCAATGAGTTGATACAATACTGATTGTGTCCGTTACAAATGAGAATGATCTTATGCAGTTTCTGGCTTTATATACAAATAGTATTTAGAAACCTCTGTAGATATACAAAAGGACTAGCATCTACTGGAAAACACTAGAATGATATCCTTTTCAGATTACAATCGGTCAAAACTTAAGATGTATCAGTATTTGATACATATAATAACTCTGCTTATTGTGCTCTTTTAGCATTGTCAGAAGATTGCTGAGTAGATTTTGATTGATTTTTGTTAGTACCTAAAAATTGATTTTAGGAAAAAACAATGTATTGTCGAAGTATTTTCTTTAGATTCGAAAATCAAAATCGTACAGGGCAAGCTTAAACCACGGTAGTAGCCGTTCCGCTCTGCTTCGTTCACAAGAAGAAAACATGGGTTGATCTTAGGGGAGGGAAGCAAAGAAAGTTGAAGGAATTTGTGTGTAGAGATATAGAACTATATATTGAGAAAATCACAGAGCTTGAGAAAATGCTAAGCTTGTTGTGTTTCTGAAGTGGACTAAGTAGCCTATTTATAGTAGTTGGTATCACACACTTTTCCTTGTAAAGTAGTGGATATAGTGAAGAGATTGAGTAGTAGAGATTATGGGGATAATGGTGTGACCTTCCATTATCCTTGGAAGTTTATAGAAAACCCATGATTCCATTATCTCCTTAACTTCTACAACCGTCGCCACTATTTTGTAACTTTCAAATAATGGGGTGTTACCACGTCACATGTTGCTGTAAGCGCCAGACCAAAACCCCATGAATAATCCCCCATGTAATTTTTTTGATTTCTCGTAAGAGTTAATGGAGTCATGGACTCAAATCACGTGAGTAATTTGTGAGTTTGTAGTAAGATAATGCTAGTTTGTGCCAATTATGTCAAGAGCATGTTTGTAGCACGTTTGGAGCATGTAAATTATGCTAGCACGAGCAAGTGAAGATAATGCTAGCACAAGCACGGGTGAAAAAGCAGACAAAAAAGGTAAGGAAAGAGGAGTGCTTCGCCAGGCCAATGTTGTTGCAGACGCTAGCGCTAGTGTTAGCACCATCTCTAACTAGCACTGCTTTTGGCACGTGGGCATGTTGGCTTTGTTGGTTTTTGGCACATGTGTGTGATACTTATTAGTGTTAGGAGTCTGGATAAGGCTAGAACTTTCTAGTGCCATGGTTATAGCCTATGTGCCACTAGCTTTGGCATTCATTAATACCGTGACCATAACTATGACCTATTTAGGGTTTCTCAGTCTTGTGAGATTTAATTGTTAGCATTTATGCTTGACGTTTATACAGTGCATATAATTTTTTTTCAAGAGATTTAGTTGTGGAAGTTTGCAACTTGAGACAATGCTTGATGCGACTCTGCAATTAGATGGTATGCATCTAATTAGTGTTTTCATTCAGATATTAGCCTCTATTCTGAATGTTTACAATTTTGTATAATCAGTACATTCTGTTTTATACAAATAGTCTGCATGGGTGCATATGAATAACGAGAATTCAATTGAGTATAGCTTTCAAATTTCTATAATGCACATATATTCAAAAGAGCTACAGGGTTAACTTAGCCAGGAGCTGAATATCTTTTTTTCTCTCGATTTTCTTGCAGAATGTAGGATAGAAGTATGTATTCATAATTCTGATGCTGGGTTAGGAAATTATGCATATTTACTTTTGCTTTTGCAGCTAGGCGAAAAGCAATATTACAATTTTCTCCCTTGTCAAAAACTCACCATTAACATTAAGTCCTTACTTAGCGCGGAACAGTAATATTTTTCGTGGTAAGCATCAGATGGTGATTTTTTTTTTACTGACATAAGCAAATAAAACCAACAAGCTTAGTTGTCAGAGATTACCAGAAATTCCGATTCGCTGACACTCCGAAGATGTCAAATAACCGTTGAGATAGCAATAATTGATGTAATGGTGCTTGTTGGATGATAGAGCATCGTCTGGAGAGTGTAATCTAGCAAAGCGTGGATGATTGGTATGATGGAGAGACCAAAATTGACCCGTGTACAGCACAGGAGCATGGTTCTAAAAAGGAAATCCTTGTTTGACCTAGATTTGATAACCAATCACTATAAAAAGGAGTAAACCCTTATTTTATTTTTTCTACCATCACCACAAACGACTTTCACCTCTTCTCTCCTCCCGCCAGCAGCAGCAATATCTTTCTCCCGTCGGCGCCAATACTAGCCGATCACTGTCATCCCAATTCTGACCGGTTTCCGGCACCGACCAAGTAAGTTTTTTTTTTTTTTTTTGATTTTACGTGAGTGACTACTCACATATTTCTTTCCCTTTTTCTCTTTTAATGTGAGTATTGAGTCAATAGTTCAGTTATCATTGCTTTCTCAATTGCATAAGCATGCTATTGTCTTGACAATGATCTCCTCTTGATAGTATCTTGCAGGTGAACTCCAAGTCCGCAATTTGTTGCCTCTGATTGTGCTAATTCTTCATTGGCTTCCATGCATCGTCGTTAATCTTTAACCAGGTACGCTTTGGTTTGTAGAAATTTTCCTTGATGTTGGTTTTAATTTGTATAGAAGCATGTATTTGCATACCAATACTATATGTACATAAAATAGAACCAAACCTTGCACATGATTGCCCAGTTGTTGACATGAATATTATTCGAACCCGCTGTATATGTCTAAGGATCATGAAGATAATTCTACCACTGTTTCTATCCATGGTGGAAGCAAAAATTATGATGTTATTTTTCTAGATGATATGCCTAGTATTCAAGATGAGTTCTTTGATGGTGTTGTTGAAGAGGCTGTTGTCCCTGGTTATGTTGGCAATTTTATTCCAAACATCAATAACTTTCCTCAAATTCAAAGTATTTATCCGCGAGCTCTTATCAGGTGTTGTTTGCAGAGAAGAGAGTACATGCCCTCATTTGTTGATTTTGAGACGTTCCAAATTCCTTTGTATGAGTGGATAAGATGGGCTAAAGTTATGTTGAAGAATTCTCAAGTGAAGCTGGTTCTAGAAAATGCGAAGATACTCCATGATGTGCGACTGTCTGAGAATATGAGGATTAATAAGGACATGAAGGGTATGATTGCATTTGCTTCTTGTTGGCGCGGTCCAGCTCGTTCAGCAGTATGCCCTTGGGGTGAGTAAACAATCACCTTGGAGGACGTGGCAGTTTTGTTACAACCTCCTGGTCGTGTCGTAATCAACCAAAATAATCGAGTTCTTACTCTTCCAAAATAGATTTAAGTATAGCAAATAAGAACAAGTTCGTTCCCACAGAGAGGCAGTAGATTACTATATATTTCAGTCACGTAAACAGGGGGATTTTGTTGTTGTTTTAATAAACTAAACTAAGCTAAAAGTAAATACGCAAGTAAATAGAGATGTGAATTAGGGAGAAAAAGCATTGGTTAGAGATTTCATCGTCCGTTTTCCAACATGTTATCAATCAAAGCATACTCAACATTCATGCATTAGTGACACCAATAACCCTAAAGTAGCCAGTTATCTCGTCTACTTCGGCAAAACTCCTAATATCATCAAAAAGCGCAAAGCGCCACTTTTAGAATTCTTAGCACCGGGTAACCTGAGTGATTAATCTCCACTCAAGTTCAACCCAATGATAGCTATGGTCTTTGTGAGTTGAGGTTATTCTAAGCAACCCGGCGTAAAGCACCACTCGGATTTAACCTAGGTCAAGCTTCTACACATATTCGTATGGCAACATCCCGTCGTTAACAAATATGTTATACTACTTATAACCGGAGTCCCTCGACAGAATCGACTCTCAGAACTCCAATTTAGTTGTAGATATCAATACTTATTTACCTGATTTGCAACTCACATAAATCAGCAATCAATCATATATAAACTATATTCGGTAGAACATGAACGATATTACAAATAACATGAACATATAAGCATGCGCCATTCAATCAATAAACATGTTTTCCAACTTCAGATTACATCCCTAACCAATAAGAGGGGTTTAGTTCATCATGGGTTTCTCAAAACCCATGGAAAATAATTAAAATATAAATTACTCAAACCCGGAAGAATTGCGACGAATGATTCTGGCTCCAGAACGCAGCTGCGGAAGTAGCCAGCAGCCTAAGTTGCGCCTAAAACCCTCTCTTCTTTTCTCTTCTTCTTCTCCTGTATGTTTTTCTCTTTTTCCACCGGATATCCCAAAAACTCCTGTATACTTTTCTATTTAGCTGTCTCCAATCCGAAATTCAGTGCGTGTGCTCCTTTGGTTTTCAGCCTTTCCTAAATTTGTTGCGCCTGCCCTTGTGTCTCGGCTGCCAACTTGTGGCTAACTTGGTGAGCCTGCCTTTGTAAGTGAACCTGACCCCCAACTGTCCCTTGAATCACCAATATATGCTATATTTACCTCTCCAAAAGGCTTGCCATGAGAAGAGTTTAGGTTTCCTTATAGAACTAGAGTTAGCCACTTTAGAATCCTAGTTGAATTAGGAAATGTGCTAAGTTTCCTTATTCCATTCCAACAAGATATAGCAACTCCAAATTCTTTCCTAATCCCATATGACTTCCCCAAGCTAGCTACTACTCCACCAAGGCTAGCCACTAGCCCATCAAACCACTTTAGCACCTCCAACTCGTCACTTAGCACATTAGCAAATAAGGTTCAGCCAACTTAGCACCTGGGCGCTAGTTGCACAAGCTAGTTTGCCACCATGTGGCTTTGCCCATAACTTCCTCATACGAGATCAGAATGACCTCGTTCTTTCGCCGTTGGCTTCGTAATTCAATTTCCTACATGGTGGATGGTGAAAGGCCTAAATTCAGCAGAGTTTTACTGGCTCCTCGGTAATTCTTCTAATATAGCTCCATTCTGCGAGTTTCTGAACTGTAACCTGAAAAGGCGACTAAACTTCGAAAGTAATCAAAATACCTAATAATTCACTCAAATATAGCATATAAGGTTCAGGAAAAACTACTTTAAATGTATGATTTATGCACCTATCACCTCCCTTTGTTGGTATTGTCACGATGGAATGGTCTGAGCAGGAAGAGAAAAATAGCGCCATCCTTGTTCAGAAAATAAAAGAGTTACAGAAGTCTGGTCGTTACATTAACAAAAATTATTCGGCTTGGGAGGACTACTGGTGGAACGGAAGTAAAACGTTAACTACCTTGCTGTTGATGACTCTTTATGCATTGCTGCATTCTTTATGCTTTGGATTTTGAGAGACGTGTTCGAAGAAGCTCTTGGAGGTCAATTGAAGCATTCACTTGTTCCAATTGCTGTTTCACTTGTCGAAAGGAAGACTCTTCCTCTTGGTAATTTGTTTCTAGGCTCTTTATACTCTCATTTGGATTCTTTTATTCGTGACCCGAGGATTTCCAACGACCATGCCAAGGAGGTGTGTTTTATCCATGTTATGTTTATGCAAGCCTGGATATGGGAACATTTTCCTGAATATGCGCTGAAGACCAAGCCCTCTTTCCTAAGTACAGAAATAGAGTATGCTAGAATACTCCGTTGGAGTAAGAAGAAACCTTCTTATGTTAGTCTTATTAATTTAATGGACAATGAGAAAAAGGTGAATTTCAGACCTTGGGGTTTGATCCTTCCACACGTGATTCCACCGGAGTCTTTTGATGTGAGCTCTGGTATTGTCCTACGTCCTGGCTCGAGTGATACGAGTAATATTTCTACAGTTGGTGAGGCCACTTTTGTGAATAGTTGCACTCCGGGTTATATTCTTGTTGTTTGCTTCGATAAGTATGTCATGCAGATTTATAACATCGATAGGGCGACTCATAAAATGGGCTTTGTTTAGTATATTCCTCGTTTCTGTACCGAGGCGCCTCCTATAGATGAGCTTCAACGATCAGAGGGTGCCAATACCATTCCTGGTCAAAACATTCCTCTCTTCCAGGCCGATAGAAAAGGATGTATCATTAACGAATATGCCGATTTCTGGAATGGACAACTTACCCATCTCAAGGAATTTATGTCTAGTGAGCGTGTACGCAGTGAACCTTCTGAGAAGGAGTTAGCAGATCGGCCAAACTTGAAAATTACTTATGGAGCGACACGTGGTTCGATCGTCTGATTGACATTGGTATCTGAAGTCATTCTTTGTTTAATCATTATTTTTTGCTTAGCAATTAAATATTTACTTCGTTTCTTACAGTCCTGGTTCCCGAATCACTTTACGTCTGATGTCATGAAAAACTTCACTCCTCAATATAGGGATAAAAGACCGCGGGTAGTAATGCCTGGAAGTGGATACCGTTCTTGGAAGAAGGTAAACGTCTTGTGTTTCCTCTTACTCTTCTTTTCTTTATGAAATAAATATGTATTTTCTCCTGAAAATTATCTTTCCTTAGTCTGGGAGTATAACTCGTCAAGGTGACTCGAGTATTCAATCTTTTAAGTTTTGTGTCCCAGATTTTATTGGTTCCTCAGCACCTTATGCTGTAAGTGGAATTTCTTTTGAAAATTCTTGAGTTGTAGAAACTTTCGTCTTGCTGAACTTAATAAATTTTGATTCTTATGAATGATCATCATTCTTAGATGACTAGAAGTACGAATACTCTAGTATCTAGAAGTACCGTTGTGGTTGGAAATACTGAGGAAGAAGGCCGAGATGACAATGGACCTGAAGAATCATTTTAAACGGAATAAATTGAAGAATCCAGAACTGAAAACGAAAAATTCACTGGTGAGTCGTATTATAAGATGCCTTCTGCTTCCGATGGCTTGTCACAGTTCCAAGTAAGTTTACTCCATTATTTTAGAATCATAATGGCGTGATTATAACTCTTAAACCACCCAGTGTATAAAATTATACATGATTTCATGAAAGACTTTAGCAATTTTCGCTGTCAGAAAAATTCAGAATCAGGTCTTCTTACCGTAACGTCCATAGAATCTTCGTCCGAAGTTGGAATGATGTGACTGTCCTCTCATTCTTTATATAGCAGAAAGAGCTAACTTTTTCAAAAAGAATTTCTGGATTTGGAGACCATTTACTAGGTTAAAAAGACCTGACATCTAGAGTTCAGAACTTTCCAGGCAGAATTCTGTAGATTTTCAGCTGTCGTATAGTTGAGCGTTTTTGCTACCCTTATTCGCTTGTTTAGCTGATTGGCACGCCTTTTTAACATGTTGTAGTAGACATCTATACGAATCATTCGGTATTATTTTAGGGTGAAAACAAATATACTGCAATGTGGTACTTTCAAGTAGGTTCGAGAGATCAAGCTCGAACAGGATGAGCCTAAATGGTCGTCCACGTCCTGTTTCAATTACAAAGATGGAAACAATTTGGGTATGTATTAGGGGATGGAAGTGAAGAAGATTGATAAATATCAGTAGTATGTGAATAAGAATGGATTCTCCATAGAGGAATCACTAATTTTGTAGATTTTGGTTTCTTCAGACTGATTGTGTGGTTGTCTTGTCTTGTTTCGAATAAATGAGAATCATCTATTTATAGTTTTGAAGAGGAAACACTGATATTATCCTAAGTCTTGGAAGTTAGGAAGAGTTAGAAAAGTAATGATTGTGGAGATTTTAGTGGGTGGTTCCCGAAAAGTAAGGGAAACCTGTATGACCACTACTCTTCATCCTCTCAACTTCTCTGTAACCGTCCACTTCTTGCTACCTTCTTGTTTGTTAGGGTTGTGTCACCACCCATGATGTCATAGACTGCCATACCAATACCCCAATGAGAATCCCCCATGTTGTATTTAATATATAGTGAAAATAGTGGAGTTATAAACCATCATAGTTTTGATTAAGTCAAGTCAAATCAAATGACCTGCTAAGTCAGTGAGGTAAGTTATGCGACTCACTTGATTGATATCCAGACTGATTAGTGTCGAGTCTGGAAATTTTAGTGGTCATGTACTTGTTTGAAAGTAACATGGAATATTTAATGGCTAAGTATTGACTTATCATAAGTCTGAGAGGCATTTGAGGACAAATGTTATAAAGGGCTCCTTAAGTAAAAAGACCTGATGGAATTCATATAAGACTCAATGTAGGACCTATATTGAGAAGAAAGGCGTATTTATGAGGAAAATAACTTTCAAAGCCAACAATAGATACTTAGCGCAAATAAGAAGGTGCTAACTCTCTTAACGAAAAAGGATAGTGTGCTAATGTCTTGGGAGTAAGACCAACATGCACAATTTTTGGAAAATATTAATTGTACTAGGGATAGAAAGGTAGCACCTAGGAGGTTTGAAGTTAGCACTTCAATTATATAGTTAACACTGAGGCTTTAGCACAAATATTCTTGTAGCTAAGGACGTGCTAGCCTTAGAGGCGCATTGGGTTTTGCAAGAAATGCATTAGATCTAGGGAAAGGGTGTCAGTGCCAGAGGAGTCATCCACAACAAAGGCGCAAGCCACAAGCAAGAGCGTTAGCCACAACAAGGGCGCTAGCCACAAGCAAGGGCATTAGCCACAAGGGTGGCGCTAGCCAAGCAAACAAAGGCGTTGGACACAAGGGCGCTAGCTACAACAACAAGGGCGTTAGCCAGGGTAAGCAAGCGCGCTAGCCAAGCAAGGAAGCAAGGGCATTAGCGCCAAGGAATGAAGCAAGGGCGTTAGCGCAACAAGGGCGCTAGCCAAGGGCGTTAGCCACAAGGGCGCTTAGCCATCAAGGGCGTTATCCATCAAAGTCATTGGCCTTCAAGGGCGCTAGCATCAAGGGCGTTAAGCCAAGAGCATCGCATCCAAGGATTGGCGCTTTTGTTGCTAGATTTAGCATTTTTGATGCTAGAGTTAGATTTTGCACTTTTGGTGCTAGAGCTTAGGTGCTAAGATGGTAATACGTGATTATATGTTTTAAGGTCGTTTTCGGTTAGTTAGCACCTCTCAGGTGCTAGGGTTTAGTGCCATGAAAGTTAGCGCTTAACGCTATTATGGCTAACTAGTGCCAGTGCGATCCTAATCCGAATGGCTAGTGCTATCTCGGCGTTAATATGAGAAAAAGATATGGTTAGCCTAAATTAGAGGTTCAATTCATCTTTTATGACATTATTTCTCGAATGTGGCGCATCAGAGAGAGTGGCGCATTATTTGTGGCTTATATTTAAGCAAAGTGCTAAAGTAGCATATTTAAGCTCATAAGAGCAATTTGAGGTGCATTCGTTGCGAATGAAGTGTTAAGTTAAAGTGTTGTTTTTGGGTTTAAGCATTACCTATTCCCGAATTCGGTAGATATTACCAGAACATCGATGCGCACTCGAGACAAGTTCAAGGAATTCATCCATAGAATTTTATGTGACTTGGGACTAGTTCGATATGGCATAAATATTGTGAGTATTGAGGAGGCTACGAGGCCAGTTTAGAATGTTTGTAATTGTTCAGAGAAGACTCTAGTTTGCTATGTACTAGTGGGAAACCCATCTAGGAGCTTGAGACTTATTATGTAGATATTATAGACTACATTATTAGCATGGAATTCTTGTAGCCTTTTGTAGATGCTGTATCCTCAATTCAACTGCAGAATATAAGGAGGAACACAATATTTTGTGTTTTCAGGTGAAGTCAGAAGTATGCGCACAAGTATGTGCGAATATTTCTATATTCCTGCAATTAGGAAGAAGGGCGATTTTATAATTTTAACCCTTGTCAAAAACTCATCATCCACATTAAGTCCCCTGCTTAGTGAGGAACAGTAATGTTGCACAGTAAGCACTAGATGGTGACAGTATGCTTATAATGATTATATACGCATAATTTGAATTTTAAGAGTCGAAGAAGGTATACTTAGCTTTTGGCTTCCAGGTACTGGGATAAGTGCCCCTTAGCGTGAGTTTTGGTTGTGATTAGTAGATGCCCACGTTCTTGCTTGGAATTTGGCCAAGGGAAATGTAGCGGGTTGAACTTCTGATCCAGTCATATTGATTGAACAACTACCAGCACGGTCATGGAGAATACGCCTATGAGGATCACCATCGGTCAAAGAAGAAACTCGGTTGGCTCTGTCTCACCCGAGATTGAGATATGTGCCCCTTAGAACAAATCTCGACTGAGAATAGTAGGCGCCCTCATTCTTGTCAGGAATGCCATCTTGTCGTGAGAAAAGGTGGGGATTCTCTCTTTATTTCTTTCTGAAACAGGTCCGCCTCATCTCAATTAGAGGATCAAATCAGCTGGATCGATTTTGTAAACAAGTAATCGGTTCCAGTGCTTGCTTAGATTTTGAGTATGCAACAATTAAGTGCTAGTGAGAGCGTCACCAAAGCGGCAGCAGATGAGAGACACGACACCCGGAGATGATGCTTTGAGTTGTATCTAGTAGCAGCAAAGTTGGAAATATTGGAAACCGACAGAAAAAGTTGATGGTAGATCAGAACTGCAAGTGAAGTTGGCGGTGGACTCCAGTGCTTTTTGTCGTAGAAAATTTGATATGGTCTTCTTGGGAGATGCAGTACAACCTGACAGGATGGTATGTCTGAGAAGATGAAATTCCATGGGTAGACAAGGTCTCTCTGTAAGGCTGAGTCTTCTGAATCCCGTTTGGAAACCCTAGTTTGCACACCATTCGCTTCCGAAGCTGTTGAAGTTTCATACGATGTCAGGTTTTGACGTTTGACCCTAAATTTTGAAGCCAAGAGACCAAGCTATCATATATAAAAAGAATCACTTGATTCGGGGTTGGATACATCATCCAACCATGCGTAAACATCTGTGATTAGTAATCCCGTGTGAACTTTCAGATCCTGTAGACTTTATTGTAAGACCCATATCTCCTAGCTCAGGTCTTCGGTTGATGTGCTCTTCCGGTATGTCGTAGTAGAGATATAGAAAAACACTTCTCATGAAGGATGTTTTGACTCGTTCTTCACCGATTGTTGTCGATTTATTTCTGGATGTGATCAGGTAAGAGGCGGAGGCTTCCCATTCGTGTGAGTATTGGTGTAGAAAAGTCATGTTGCTTGTACCGTTGCTAAACAAACCTTCTAGTTGAGGGATGTTATTGTGTTAAACTTTAAATAGTGAAGGAGTTGTCAGTCCCCAAGTGTGACTCACTTGGATCCGCTATCTGGAAGAAAGTAACTTTTGGTGTCTTCATAGGTCCATGCTTCTAAGAATTCGAGAGGATATGGGAAATCATGAAAGTTGGAGCCGTCTTTTACTGTTGTGGAAGTGCTGGGGCGAGCATATGATTTGAAGTTGGATCCATCATAGTCGCATGGGCTTTTGAGATGTAACAGAGCTGTTTTTCAATGAAGACACAGTGATATGTCTCTGGAACAAGTTTGAGAGCGGCTGGCTCTGGCTCTAATTGTTGATGCGTCCTTGAGGGACAGATAGTCTCGTATACTTATTGAGGACAGTGCTTCAAATAACGTTTATATGTGGTACATCAGTGTAACAGGGAGTGTGCCAATTGAATATCTTAATTCGAGTATTGGCGTTGCTTTCTATTAGGACAGGATCCTCCTTGAGACGTGTATGTTATCTAGCTTGGATGAGGCTTCCAACGAAGGGATAGGACTGAGGAGGGTTTAAAGTTCTAGAATGGTAGTTAGAGGAAGCATACCTATGAATAGATCGAGCCAGTCTTTAAAGACTCTCTTTTTTTATTGGGTTTATGAAATACTTTATGGCTTTTGGGATAGTAGGTGGGCTTTAACAAGTAGTTTGCAAGAGGTTTGATTTTTCTAAGATAAAATATTAAAAGGGATCGGCTTCCCATTCACATCACCTAGTCATAGTGGGGTTGGTCCCTAGATCGAGTCCCCAAGCCTCGGTGGGACATGGGATAACCGGTTGTAAAGAAGAATATTGTATAGAACTTACTGGGTCGAGTCTCAAAGTTTTGATGAATCCTAAGTTTTGATGATAACAAGGAACTCGCCTTGTTGCTGTGAATCCATAGACGCCTCGGAACCATGATGTAGTCTGGATCTTCTTTGATGATGTAAAACTTTGCATCTTTAAGGTGAGTAATGGTGGGGAGTCCACGGTCGTGTTCTTTATTTCTCTGGACGACCATGTCTTCCAAAGAAAGCTTAATTTAAACGGGAGTATTTTCAGCAAGGGATAAGCATTTACCGGATGCAACACGGTTTAAAGTAGTGAAAATATCCTTGCATTTTCCTTCGTAGGAGTAAAGAAGCTCGCATATGTACTTCATCAAGGATTAGAATTTTCGGTGGATAGATTCTTCAGAAAGAGTGAAATTTCTGAATCGTCCTGGGAAGAGGCTGTAGATGAAGCTGAGAATTTTAATCTTGGCATTGCATGGATTTATTATCATCTGAGAGTTGCAGGGGAGCGTGAAGTAGGTAGCGCCTTGCTGAAGGAACTGGTATCAGAGTGAGAAGGTCAGGTACATGAGTAAAGGGACCAGGATGAAAAGGTCTGGTACCTGAGTGAAGGGACCAGGATAAAAAGGTCTGGTACCTGAGTGAAGGGACCAGGATGAAATGGTCTTGTACCTGATTGAAGGGACTAGGATGAACTGGTACCTGAGTGAAGGGACCAGGATGAAAAGGTCTGGTACTTGAGTGAAGGGACCAGGATGAAAAGGTCTGGTACCTGAGTGAAGATGAAATGGTCTGGTACCTGAGTAAAGGGGCCAAGATGAAATGGTCTAGTAACTGAGTGAAGGAACTAGGATAGAATGGTCTGGTACCTGAGTAAAGGGACCAAGATGAAAAGGTATGGTACCTGAATGAAGGGACCAGGATGAAACGGTCTTGTACCTGAGTGAAGGGACTAGGATGAAAAGTCTTGGCAATTGAGTGAAAGGACTAGGATGAAATGGTTTCCACGTGAAAACGAAAATTTGAGAATGTCATAGCTGGCTTTGGCTCTTGTTGTTGTGGTTGAGGCTGAAGCTGGGGATGAAGCTGATGGTGAGCGTTCAATTCATGACGCTTGATGAGATGAAGCTTCCATCTTAACCCCATAATCATGAAAAGACCTCATGGATGATCAGATGTTATAGTGCTTAGTGACCAGACGGCTGCTCCAACAGAGAGGACGCGCTAGGACCAGAGGAGGCGCCGAGACCAAGAGGAAGCGCCAAAAACAAGAGGAGGCGTCGGGACCAGGAGGAGGCGTCGAGACCAGGAGAATGCGTCGGGACCAAGAGGAGGTGCTGCTGAAGTGAGACTGGTCCATCTTTGCCTTAAAGTTGTAAAAATATTTCCAGGTATTGTCCTCCTTGAAATTGTCCTCATTGGATGCAGATTTCGTCATCATCTTGAATATTGATTCTGGTATTGTTGACGTTGGTAGGCTTGGGATCATGGCTTGCTGCAACTGGTGACAAATCTATTCTTGGAATAATTGTTCCATTAGAGTCTTGAGGAAAGTGAGTACCTCTCTTGAGTGGTAGCAATGTCTTTATGTGTTCTGACAGGAACTTTTGTCTCTGTATCAGATCAACAATGTTGAGCCGCGTTTGGGTGTTCCTGGTGTTTTCAACTTTCGTACAATGAGAAAGTCAGAGAATACTAACCTGTTGGGAGAGGGATACTTTGGATTTCAGGCGGTTATGGAGGTTGGTGTTGATGGGCCGAGGGTGATTCCTCCTTGCCGTGATTTTGCAAGAGTACTTCCAGATCTTCACGGGTGAAAAAATTGGATTGCTGGTACCTTTTTGGTGGTCGATCAGGAATGATGTGGACTCCTTATTCTTTTTGGTCCCCAGGTGTTTCAGCATCATCAGCCTCTATAAAGTTGGTTCTGGTCTGCTCTGTTAAGCAATGATGTTGATCCGGGGAGAGTTTCTCCGTCAAGGTCTTGAGACAAGCGAGTACCTCTGTTTAAGTAGTAGCCATGTCCACTTGGGTTCTGGCAAGGACTTCTTGTCTTTTCATCAGATCGGCTATGTTGATTGGAGTTTGAGTATTCTCGGCGTCTTTGGCGGTTTTATCGCCAAAAGGAGGTGTAGTAGGAGAATCGGTACGGGGAGGTTCAATAGCGAAAGAGGTGTTTTCAAAATCACCACCACTAGTACTCCCTGAACCAACAACAGGAGTTGTACTTCTCTAAACCTAAGATTTACCATTTTTTGAAAATTTTGAAAATTGACTTATATAATTCGAGAGGTTGATCTCCCTTTGTGGTCGCCAATTGTTTTAGAGTGAATTTTTTTTTTACTGCAAAGTGGTACTTTCAAGTAGGTTCGAAAGATCAAGCTCGAACAGGACGAGCCTAAACGAAGAAATGGCCGTTCACGTCCTACTTCAATTACAAAGATGGAAAGGATTTGGGTAGGTATTAGGGGAGGGAAGCGAAGAAGATTGAGAAATATCATTAGTATGTAAAGAAGAATGGACTCTCCGTAGAGGAATAACTAATTCTGTAGATTTTGATTTCTTCATACCAATTGTGTGGTTGTCTCGTCTTGTTTCGAATAGATGAAAATCATCTATTTATAGTTTTGAAGAGGACACTGATATTCTCATAAGTCGTATAAGTTAGGAAGAGGTGAAGAAGTGATGATTGTGGAGATTGTAGTGGGTGGTTCCCAAAAACTGGGGGAGAACTGTCTGAGCACTACTCCTCATCCTTTCAATTGATCTGTAACCGCCTACTTCTTGTTACCTTCTTGTTTGTGGGGTTTGTGTCACCACCAAGATGTTGTAAACCGCCATACCAATACCCCAATGAGAATCCCCCCATGTTGTATTTGATATCTCGTGAAAATAGTGGAGTTATAAACCATCATGGTTTTGATTAAGTCAAGTAAAATCAAATCTAATGACCTGCTAAGTCAGTGAGGTAAGTTATGAGACTTACTCGATTGATAACCAGACTGATTAGTGTGGAGTTTAGGAATTTTAGTGGTCATGTACTTGTTTGAAAGTAACAATTGCATATTTAATGGCTAAGTATTGACTTATTGTAAGTTTGAGAGGCTTTTGAGGACAAATATTATAAAGGGCTCCTTAAGTAAAGAGACCTGCTGGAATTCATATAAGACTCAGTGTAGGACCTATATTACGAAGAAATGCGTATTTCTAAGGAAAGTAACACTAGCTACTTAGCGCAAATAAGAAGGTTCTAACTCTCTTAATGTAAAAGGCTAGTGTGCTAATTTCTTGGGAGTAAGATCAACATGCATAATTTTTGGTAAATATTAATTGTACTAGGGCTAGAAAAGTAGCACCTAGGAGGTTTGAAATTATCACTTCAATTAAATAGTTAACACTGAGGCTTTAGCACAAATATACTTGTAGCTAAGTCGTCTAAAATAGCTAAGGACGTGCTAGCCTTAGAGCGCATTGGGTTTTGCAAGAAATGCATTAGAGATAGGGAAAGGGTGTCAGTGCCAAGGGAGTCAGCCACAACAAGAGCGCAAGCCACAAGCAAGAGCGTTAGCCACAAGCAAGGGCGCTAGCCACAAGCAAGAGCGTTATCAAATATGTATTGATGAAATTAATGGCTAACTCAGGTTTTTTTATATACATAATTTAAGGTTTTGGTAACCAATATATATGTAGCTACGAACTTCAGTTAGATGTACTCGCATTGATTTCCCCGTTGGTTCATGTGTAGGTGTATATCACACAACACTTGAAGATGGTGGTGTGGGAGCATTGAGAGTTGTACAGGTTGAGTGCAAGGATTTAAACGGAAAGAACAAAAAGAAAACCTCATGGAGAATTATACTGTATTGTTGCCCGTTCAAGAAGAACAATTTTATTGGGTTGATGACTACAAGTGTTCTTTGTATATGTATGAATTAATTGTCTCAAAATTTTGTTGAGAAAAGGCAAGAGCATTCTTATTATCATTTTGAGGAGATGCTTCAGAAAGAGGAGTCCCATCAGACCACGAAAAGTATTTTGCAGAGGTAGTTTCTAAATCCCTTCATTTTTCTTTTTGGACTTATTAACTTGCATATTCAGATAAGTTAACTGAAAATAAGACTTGAGTTTCAGTGGTGTTTTTGTGAAACTTCAGTATTCCTTACAGTTTCAATTTCAACTGTCAAACATGGAGATAAAGTGAATGTTCTGATTCATTTATAACCATATGAGATCATTTTTGATATATTCATCATATTTTTTTAATGGGTCTGGCCAGAAACCAAGTGGTAGTGGAGAGACCAAAAGCAAAAAGCGTAAAATGTCCGCAAAAGACGACTAGTATATTCCTATTGATCTGTTCTTTTTTAAGAGTCTAAGACTAATCAAAAATTTTGAATCATAACATTTTATTCGCATCTGTATAGAACAACTAAAACCCATTGTACCATATGTGTTTGTATGAATCCCTTTTTTCACTTCTTTATATGTTTGTAACTTAGACTTCTGTGAGATAAATATTCTTTAATTCGATTCAAAATGAACTGAAGACTCACTCTTGAAACATGAATTACTCACATGAATTACTCATTATAACATGAAGGTTCAACCAATTAATAAAATGTCTAGTTCAAAAATTTTAGTATAACAATTTATCTGTCAATTTATATTCTCGGAGTGTGAAGGGCTCAGGTGCTGCTGCAATCAACCTTGGGTCTTATTGGCATATTTTAAATGTCTCTCTACTGGTAGTACCATGAAGTTTCCTTGCATATGGTTCTTTTAACCCAAAATGTATGTGGCAGATAAAGGAGAATGATCTCATCCGTCCAAAAATATTTTTTTAAATGACTGTCACGTGTGTATGTAATCCGTTAAGTTAACTAGGGTTAGTTTGGAGTTGAATAAAGTTTATAACGGTAAATGAGACTTTTTTAAGGGAGAGAAAGTGTGACACGTGGTAGATAACATCCAGTTAATGGTGTTAAAAAAAAACGGGATGAAAAAGAAAAAAACGGGCATATATTTGATTTGTTTGTAAAAAACAGGATATATTTGCAACATGGGTAACAAAATGAGGTTATATCAATAAAATTCCCTGAATATTTTATTTCTTGGGCTACACATATTGTCACGTACCGGAAATTCTTCCTCCGGCGCTATGCGCTGGGCAGGCTAGAACTTCCCGATGCGCGCTTAAAAGATAGTAACCGGACTTTAAAACTTAACTTCTCGCTAGAAATGCAGGTTGATTTTCCTTTCCAAGCATGATTTGTAAGCATGATTTTCAATACCGTTCCGACTCACCCTTATTCTGCAAAGTGTACATGACCATTAAAGCCAATGATGAATGCCTTTGGCAAGCATCATATAATTTCGATCATTGTCCAGGCCTAATTCATCCTTTGGACTAGCACCTAGGCATTTTCAAGCCTAATTTTTCACTTCATTAATTGTGCTTCGATCATGCGCTGGAGTTTACACTGGGCTTGTTCCTTGCCAAGAGTGCAACATCCAGGCACATCCCATTCCATGCTGTAACGGTTGCTAGGAAGTATGAAAAATCCATCGAATCGAATAGCAACTACCCCATCAAGTGCGATAATAATCATCTCTTGCATAGCATTACCAAGCCAGATGATATGAGTTACCAAAGCGTCGCAATCATCTCTAAATTAGATGATATGAGCGATAAGATGCTGCATCTCAATGCATTGTATTGCGGCTTCCTACGTAACCAACCCGTACCTTGAAGGGATCAAGCATGACCGTAGTTTATTAAAGTGTCAATTCGAAAGGAACAAGCAACTTAAGCCTATTAAGGCAAAGCCAGTATCAATTCCCACTACATCGCAAGGACAAAATCAAAGCAAAGCCTAGACCGTATAGGCCGAAGGACTTTCGCAAGGTATGCACTAGCTTGTGCATAACTATCGCTATTTATTATGCAAATATGTGTCCTCGAGTACGCAACACGATTGAATGATGCTTTCGCATAATTCAAGCTTTATGGGCTAAGCTACAAGCATATTGATGCTTAAGCATCACGTATGCTCCAACGTATAGGCCACATCGCATTTATATATATGTGCATCACTGCTCATGCACATTCAAGCACTCATTGAACGAGTAAACAATCGAATTGGAGTCATCGATTAAGCTATAAGCATATTGTTGCTTGTGCATCAAGTTTGCTCCAACGTATAGGCCACATCGCATATATATGTGCATTACCGCTTACGCACATTCAAGCTTTATCGTTTAAGTTATAAGCATACTGATGCTTATGCATCAAGTATGCTCCAACGTATATGCCACATCGCATATATATATATATATATATATATATATATATATGTGCATTACCGCTCATGCACATTCAAGCTTTATAATTTAAGCTATAAGCATATTGATGCTAAAGCATCAAGTATGCTCCATCGTATAAGCCACATCGCATATATATATATACATATATGTGTGCATTACCGCTCATGCACATTCAAGCTTTATGAATTAAGCTATAAGTATATTGATGCTTATTCATCAAGTATGCTCCAACATATAGGCCACATCGCATATATATATATATATGTGATTTAACACTCATGCACATTCAAGCAAAGCTCCCTCCCTATATATGTTTTATTTGTATTTTCACAAATAAATAAAAGAAAGGGAAGTGACAACCATCGACTGCAGTTTAGGCAAAAACGCTAACTTGTTGGCGCCTCTTAGGAAAATCCGCTAACTGGTTAGCACCTCTAGGTAAATCCGATAACTGGTTGGCGCCTCTAAGCTAATCCGCTAACTGGTTGACGCCTCTAGGCTAATCCGCTAGCTGGTTGGCGCCTCTAGGCGAATCCGATAACTGGTTGGCGCCTCTAGGATAATCCGCTAACTGGTTGGTGCCTCTAGGAAAATCCGCTAACTGGTTGGCGCCTCTAAGCTAATCCGCTATCTGGTTGGCTCCTCTAAGCTAATCCGCTAACTGGTTGGCGCCTCTAGGAAAATCCGCTAACTGGTTAGCATAGCTAAGTCTATTTTTCTTCCTGGTAAGCATAGCTAAGAATCATCGATTTCCAACCAACACATCTTCCCTATATATGTTTTATCTTCATTTATACAAGTGGATATAAGGAGGATTATGAGGTTCATCTACTGCACTTTCTAGTGATGCATTCTCGGTTATGCATCACGGCATAATAGTGCATTAGAACTATGATACGCTCTCGGGTACTCCATATAGGGTCAGTGATGCATTCTCAATCATGCATCACAGCATAATAGTGCATTAGCACTATGATGCATTCTCGGTATGAAACATTAGCTCAGTGATGCATTCTCAATCATGCATCATGGCATAATAGTGCATTAGCACTATAATGCTTTCTCGGATAAGAACATAAGTTCAGTGATGCATTTTCAATCATGCATCACAGCATAATAGGGAATTAACGTTATAATTCGAGGTCAAGGCATCCACACCCTAATGTATATCTGAGTAAGTTTTATAAGCTTACGATGAAGCTTCATCCCATGCCACGACGCATCCCTAAGTAAGCGTCATTCCAAAATTGCGGGTGTTATATTTTACCACCTTCAAAGAATTTTTTCCCCGAAATTTAACTCAAAAACTATTGAGGACAAACTTTATCGATTAAGGTTTCCTATGCATATGCCCGATACCATGATGCACGGAAATCCTGCAAGGGTCTAATATTTTTTAATGAACACAAATTAGAGCCTTCGGAATATGTGTTTCATTCTGTATATCCCGGAATCCTAATAGGGTCCGTAGTTTGTCGTAAACACCGATTAAGACCTTCAAAACATACGTCCCATACAGTATGCTCGAGGATTAGAAAAGGTTTTACAACTCTATAAAGAAAATCAATTTGGATCCTTAAACATGAGTTTCATACCACTTGCTCAAGAATGCAAAAGGATTTACTCAACACGAGATCTCAAGTGGACGTCTTATAACATACACTTAAGAATCCCCAAAGTTCATAAGAGTTGAAAAGGTTATCAAATATGACAAGCAATATTGTACTTAGTACTATGAGGACCAAAATCAGTTTCCAGAGCAATCATATGCAATCCTACCATTACAGCTAACGGTCTTCCGGGTTTCCACTTATAAGTGGGAGCTAGCAGGCATGAAAACACACACCGTTCCAGCGACGGGTGGGAATGATCAGACCCGTTGTCTACCACCGTTCCAACGATGGTCTTCCGGGTTACCAATAATATAGTAAAAGAGTCTAATAAGGCCTGGCAAACTTATAGTACACTCGAGTGCATCCAAATATCATCAAAGTAACTATCGTAGTAGTTATTATTTTTCTTAGCACAGACGCTTGGCCTGATTGTCCCAAACAAACTTACAAAGTAACTATCCTAGAAGTCACAAACTCTTCTTTTTGCGTAACAGTTGGCCTACTCTTCAAACCTTTTTCCTTTCTCTTTTGAAGGAAAATTTTGTAGTCGCATCACCAACACTCACTTGACGAGTCCAAAACACATGGTCCCTAGTGTTTTCTCGGAACTTTCTCTGATACCAATTGTCACGGACCGGAAAATTCTGCCTCCGGCATTATGCGCTGGGCAGGAAAGAACTCCTCGATGCGCGGCTTAAAAGATAGTAACCTGACTTTAAAGTTTAACTTATCGCTGGAAAATGCAGGTTGATTTGCCTAACCAAGCATGCTTTGTAAGCACGATATTCGAAACGTAGTTTCAATACCGTTCTGACTCACCCTTATTCTGCAAAGTGTACATGACCATTAAAGCCAACGATGAATGCCTTTGGAAAGCATCACATAATTTCGATCATTCTCCAGGCCTAATTCATCCCTTGGACTAGTACCTAGGCAATTTCAATCTTTATTTTTCGCTTCAATAATTGTG
Organism: Papaver californicum; assembly: GCA_023531435.1. Classification (NCBI taxonomy): domain Eukaryota; kingdom Viridiplantae; phylum Streptophyta; class Magnoliopsida; order Ranunculales; family Papaveraceae; genus Papaver; species Papaver californicum. The sequence continues at coordinate 121,052 of JAJJMC010023397.1, forward strand.
CTTCGATCATGCGCTGGAGTCTACACTGGGCTTGTTCCTTTCCAAGAGTGCAACATCCATGAACATCCCATTCCATACCGTAACGGTTGCTAGGAAGTATGAACAATCCATCGAATCGAATTGCAACTACCCCATCAAGTGCGATAACAATCATCTCTTGCATAGCATTACCAATCCAGATGATAAGAGTTACCAAAGCGTCACAATCATCTCCAAATTAGATGATATGAGCATTAAGATGCTGCACCTCAATGCATTATATTGCGGCTGCCTACGTACCCAACCCGTACATTGAAGGGATCAAGCATGATCACAGTTCATCAAAGTGTCAATTCGAAAGGAACAAGCAACTTAAGCCTATTAAGGCAAAGCCAGCATCAATTCCCACTTCATCGCAAGGCCAAAATCCAAGCAAAGCCTAGACCGTATAAGCCGAAGGACTTTCACAAGATATGCACTAGCTTGTGCATAAATATCGCTATTTATTATGCAAATATGTGTCCTCGAGTACGCAACACGATTGAATGATGCTTTCGCATAATTCAAGCTTTATGGGCTAAGCTACAAGCATATTGATGCTTAAGCATCAAGTATGCTCCAACGTTTAGGCCATATCGCATTTTTATATATGTGCATCACCGCTCATGCACATTCAAGCTTCATCGGTTAAGTTATAAGCATATTGATGCTTGAGCATCAAGTATGCTCCAACGTATATGCCACATCGCATATATATGTGCATTACCACTCATGCACTTTCAAGCTTTATCATTTAAGTTATAAGCATATTGATGCTTATGTATCAAGTATGCTCCTACGTATAGACCACATCGCATATATATATATGTGCATTACAGGTCATGCACATTCAAGCTTTATCGTTTAAGCTATAAGCATAATGATGTTTATGCATCAAGTATGCTCCAACGTATAAGCCACATCGCATATATATATATGCATTACCGCTCATGCGCATTCAAGCAAAGCTCCCTCCCTATATATGTTTTATTCGCATTTTCACAAATAAATAAAAAAAAGGGAGTGACATCCATCGACTGCAATTTAGGCAAAAACGCCAACTGGTTGGCGCCTCTTAGGAAAATCCGCTAACTGGTTAGCGCCTCGAGGAAAATCCGCTATCTGGTTGGCGCCTCTAAGCTAATCCGTTAACTGGTTGGCGCCTCTAGGCTAATCCGCTAACTGGTTGGCGCGTCTAGGAAAATCCGCTAACTGGTTGGCGCCTCTAGGCTACTCCGCTAACTGGTTGGAGCCTCTAGGAAAATCTGCTAACTGGTTGGCGCCTCAAAGCTAATCCGCTAACTGGTTGGCGCCTCTAGGCAAATCGCTAACTTGTTGGCGCCTCTAGGAAAATCCGCTAACTGGTTAGCATAGCTAAGGAATTTTGCTTCCTGGTAAGCATAGCTAAGCATCCTCGATTTCCAACTAACTCCTCTTCCCTACTGCATCACGGCATAATAGTGGATATAAGGAGGATATGAGAGGTTCATCTACTGCACTTTCTAGTGATGCATTCTCGGGCATGCATCACGGCATAATAGTGCATTAGAACTATGATGCGCTCTCATCTAATCCATATAGGGTCAGTGTTGCATTATCAATCATGCATCACGGCATAATAGTGCATTAGCACTATGATGCATTCTCGGTACGCAACATTGGCTCAGTGATGCATTCTCAATCATGCATCACGGCATAATAGTGCCTTAGCACTATAATGTATTATCGGTACGCAACATTGGCTCGGTGATGCATTCTCAATCATGCATCACAGTTTAATAGTGCCTTAGCACTATACTGTATTCTCAGTACGCAACATTGGTTCAGTGAGGCCTTCTCAATCATGCATCACGGAATAATAGTTCATTGGCACTATCATGATTTCTCGGTACACAATATTGTCTCAGTGATGCATTCTCAATCATGCATCACAGTATAATAGTGCATTGGCACTATAATGCATTCTCGGTATACAACATTGGTTCAGTGATGCATTCTCAATCATGCATCACGGCATAATAGTGCATTCTCGGCACGCAACATTGGATCAGTGATGCATTCCCAATCATGCATCACGGCATAATAGTGCATTGTCAATATAATAAATTCTTGGTACGCAATATTGGTTCAGTGATGCATTCTTACTCATGTATCACGGCATAATAGTATATTGGCACTATAATGCATTCTCGGTATGCAACATCGGTTCAGTGATGTATTCGCAATCATGCATCATGGCATAATAGTGCATTGGCACTATAATGCATTCTCGGTACGCAAGATTGGCTCAGTGATGCATTCTCAATCATGCATCATGGCATAATAGTGCATTGGCACTATAATGCGTTCTCGGTACACAACATTGGTTAAGTGATGCATTCTCAATCATGCATCACGACATAATAGTGCATTGGCACTATAATGCTTTCTTGTATAAGAACATTAGTTCAGTGATGCATTCTCAATCATGCATCACATCATAATAGGGTCTTAACGCTATAATTCGAGGTCAAGGCATCCACACCCTAATGCATATCTGAGTAAGATTTATAATCTTAGGATGAAGCTTCATCCCATGCCATGACGCATCCCTAAGTAAGCGTCATGCGAAAATTGCTGGTGTTACACATATTTTTCCCGAAAGTGCTTCCATACACCACTTTTCGTCTAAGAAAGAATGGTTTGGGTGAGGGCCTAAATGGAAAAAGCCTGAAGGGAAGGAAAACGGTGGTGAAGGGGTTTTGAAATTGGTGGTTTTGGATTGTGAGTTGAGAAGAACATTGTTTGTGAAGGAATCAGGAAGATCTGAGTTTGATATTTGAGGGTTTGAAAACAGATTTGTTATTTAGTTGATGAAATCAGATTTTCCAAGGGACGAAAAATCAATTCTTGTTCTTTAAGGGAGGGGGATTCCTCTTGAAACAGTTAGAAAAACAGGGGGGCCTATCAGATTCTGATAATCGTGGTTACTCAATGGAGAGTTATGAAACATATTTGAATTGTTTTTGGTGATATTTTCAAATAGCTGAGATCTGGCTACCTGAAATTTGAATCAACAACAGAGATATGATTAGCAACACTCAACCTTTTAAAGTATTGAAAAAAGGTTCTTTCATGTGTAAAAGATTTTTCCTTGATGTTTGAGCAAGAACCAATAAATTGTTAAATATCTAGGATGGAGAAAGCTTTCTTTGTTCTACATCAGTCGGTGCAGTAGTACCCATTATGACCCAAGCACTTTCCTGTATTTTTTCTTGGCCAGAGACTTGACCCACCCTATCCTTTTCTCATATTAACGCCAAGGTAGCACTAGTCATTCGGCTTAGCATCACATTAGCACTATTTATCCTTAATAATGCTAAAAGCGCTAAATTTCCTGGCCCTAAACCCTAGCACCTGAGAGGTGTTAACTAATCATAAATGGTCTTATCTAGTACATTTTAGCCTAATAAGGCCTTAGCCCACGTATGGTGAACTTGGAACCTCAACCTTATCACCAAAGTGCTAAACCTAATTTTAGTAACAAAAGTGAAGCTTTTGCACTAACAACCCTGGATAACACCCTTGTTCCTAACGGCCTTGGCTAGCGCCCTTGCTCTAACAGCCTTGGATAGCGCCCTTGCTCTAACATCCTTGGCTAGCGCCCTTGACAAATGCTCTTGCGCTAACGGTTTTGTCTAGTGCCTTTGTGCTAACGGCTTTGGCTAGCGCCCTTGGAAAATGTATTTATGCTAACAACCTTGGATAGATCCCTTGCGCTAACCGCCTTGGATAGCGCCCTCGGAAAATGCCCTTGCGTCTAACCCTCTTGCGTTAGCGCCCTTATGGCCAACGCCCTTGATGCTTACTACCGCCCTTGTAACCAACACTCTGGTTGCTTGGCTAGTGTACTTGTTATGGATGACGCTCCTGGCACTGGCACCCTTTCCCTAGCTCCAATGCATTTCTAGCAAAACCCAATATGCCTCTAAGGCTAATACATCCTTAGCTATACTTAGCGACTTTGCCATATATATATATTTTCGATAAAACCTCACTGCTAAGTATACAATTGAAGAGTTAACTTCAAACCTCCTTTGTGCTAGCCTCCTAGCCCTAGTACAATTAATATTTACCAAACGTTTTGCATGTTGGTCTTACTCCTAAGACGTTAGCTTACTAGCCTTTTACGCTAAGAGAGTTATCACCTTCTTATTTGCGTTAAGTAGCTAGTGTTGGCTTTGCTAGCTATTTTACTCAGAAATATGCCTTTCCTCTCAATATAGGTCCTATATTAAGTGTTTTCTGAGTTTCAGCAGGTTTCCTTGCTCAAAGAGCCATCTATGACATTTGGCCTCAAATGCCTCTCAGACTTACAATAAGTCGCTTTTAAGCTAATACTTAGCCATAAATATGCCATGTTACTTTCAAACAAGTACATGACCACTAAAATTCCTAGACTCGACACTAATCAGTCTGATTGTTAATCCAGTTAGTCACACAACTTGTCTCACTGACTTAGCAGGTCATTTGACATGACTTGACTTGACTTGACTTAATCAAAACCATGGTGGTTTATAACTCTACTAATTCCACGAGATATCAAATATAATATGGTGAGATTTTCATTGGGGTATGGTCTTGCGGTCTATGGCATCATGGGTGGTGACACAACCCCCACAAACAAGAAGGTAACAAGAATTGGGCGGTTACAAAGCAGTTGGGATGATGAGGAGTAGTGGTCAGACAATTCTCCCCTACTTTTTTGGGAACTACCCACTACAATCTCCACAATCATCACTTTTTTACCTCTTCCTAACTTCCACGACTTACGAGATTATCAGAGTGTCCTCTTTAAAATTATAAATAGATAGTTCTCATCTATTCGAAACAAGACAGAAACACACAACAAAAACAATGAGTCTGAATAAACCATAATCTACAGAATAAGCGATTCCTCTATGGAGAATCTATTCATCTTCACACACTACTGATATTTCTCAACCTTCTTTCCTTCCCTCCCCTAAGACCTACCTAAATGTTTTTCATCTTTGTAATCGAAGAAGGATATGAACAACCATTTCTTGGTTTAGGCTTGTTCTGTTTGTGCTTGATTTCTCGAACCTACTTGAAAGTACCACTTTGCAGTATATTTGTTTTCACCTTAAATTTTTTTTTGACCACAGCGGGAGGTCAACCTCTCTATTATAAAATCTAATTCTCAATAATTTTAAAAAATAATAGATCTTAGGTCTGGAGCAGTTACAACTCCTGTTGTTGGTTCAGAGATTACTAGTGTTGGTGATTCTGAAAACAACCCTATCGCTATTGAACCTCCCCTTACTGATTTTAATACTATACCTCCTCTCGGCGACAACACCGTTGAAGACGCCGAGAATACTCAAACTCCAATCAACATAACCGGTCTGATGAAGACAAACTTTACAGCGATAACACTCAGAAGGAGGTACTCGCTTGTACCAAGACCCTGACAAAGCAACTCTCCAGGAACAACGTCATCGCTTAACAGAGCATACCATAACCAACTTTACAGCGGCTGCTGATGCTGAAATACCTGGGGATCAAAAAAACAAGGGAGTCCACATCATTCTTGATCGACTACCACAGAGGTACCAACAATCCAATTTTGCCACCCATAAAGATCTGGAGAGACTCTTGCAAAATTATGGCAAGAAGGACTTGCCCTCGGCCCATCAAAACCAACCTCCATACCGCCTGAAATCCATAGGATCCCTCTGCCGACAGGTTACTCTTCCCTAACTTTCTCATTGTATGAAATAAATAGGAATGCTCGTGAGCACGTCTCTCGATTTATCGAATCCCTCAGGGGACACGAATACAATATGTATTATGTCTCAAAGAGTTTTCAAAATCCCTTACTGGAAGAGCCTACATGTGGTATAACAACATTGCTCCCAACAATATCTCTGATTGGGAAGATATGGTTAACGCCTTATACGATAAATACTTCATCGTCTTCGACAAGATCACCCTATCAGACCTGGGAAGGATGTTCCATAGGAACAATGAATACCCCAATTAATATGTGAAGAGATTTTCAGAGTTCAAGCACTGGATTTTCAAGATCCAAACGTGACGGAACATAACCTAGTGGAGCTCTGGATTAATAGTATGATATCTTTTTACCGTGATCTTCCAAAAAATTTACGTTTTTTCAGACTTTCTCCGAGTTACATGAAGCTGCAAAACGATCTGCCACAGCTGATGCCGTCCTCCTAGAGAGAACTAGGCCAGCAAGAGAAGAGAACTGTGGAGACACACGTGGGAATCGACGGCTGGTAAAAAAATATTATGGCGCTCAACCATCAATTGGTGTTGTCGGTAACAAAGGTCCGAAGAGGAAAGCTTCATCTCAACCAGAGGCACAAACAAAACATTATCATTCTCATCTTCCCTCGACACGAGTTCTAACTTGAAAATTAACTTTTTCCCAAAAAACACCAAGGATTCACAAAAACAGTTACAGCCGTAGAATGGAAAAAATGTTAAAACAAACGTAATGTTCTCGGACTTCCCAGTCCCAATAGCATAAGTACTCGAGATACTTGAAGCGTGGATAGAAGACAGTACTCTCCAGTTAACCCATGTGCGACGGCTTCCCTTAGCTCAGCAGATGACGGATCCTAAATACTGTCATTATCATCAATATATTAATCATCCGACCATCAATTGTAAAAACTTAAAGCGTATTTTCAAAGAAAAATTGGAATCATGAGAATTGCAATTAGAAGCTGAAGGAGTCCATAAAAATCCCCTTCCTATCAGAAACTTCACTCTCTCTGGGAAGTCAAACAACCATACATTTCAATCTCTGCTAGAACGCATGCGTGAGCTTCTCCATCTCTCGAAGGGACAACGTGAGTACTTCTTTGCTGCCCTAAATCATGCTGTAGTCGACAAGCGCCTATCCTTTACGTAAAAGACCCAATCCAAAGTCGAGCCTCCCTTGAAGAGATTGGTCAACACGAACAATAAGAAATATGACCGGGGACTCCCCAGAAAGCTCGAAAATTTTACTCGGACTCTAAAACTCGATCAAGTAAGTCCCACTTCTCAATCCTCTTTGAAATCAATGATCCCATATCCTATCAGAGTCCAGGAGATCTGCTTATAAAACAGTTGTATCACAGCTAGAATATGTGAATAGGGAGACGATCCATTTCAATATTTTATCAAATCTTTAAAAATTGCTTTTGCTAAGAATGGTAGGATTCATGACTCACCTGCGATTCAAATTGTATCTGGTGGTAAGAAGAAGTGCCAGCAGCAATCCTTGGACGCCCAAGGAGGAGACCTCCCAGAAGAAATGATAAATCCTGGGCCTTTTCGAATTAGAGACATAGTTCTGAAAGTTACTAAGAAGATACAGCTTCTCACATCAGTTCCTTAGGATACCAAGGAAGAACCCTACATAATTACTGAGACTCTACTAGGTGGTCACTACAAGCTTATAAACTGTGACAAGCCAGAAGGAATAGTAATTCATGGCAAGTGGCTCAAGACTTGCAAGACCTGAGTGTTTCACCAGGTTACTCCAAATATTTCCATATTTCATGCAATATTTATATTTCCTCTACAATGAGTGCAATATTTCTACACTCATAGTTAGCTTTTCAAGTTTATCGATCAATTCAAATATCTCTATTCATTTCAAAAAAATTAAATAAAGGAGTCTATCTCTCTTCATAAATAACTTGTCAAAATCCCAAAATAAAACCATAAATGTGCTTCATAAAGTCATAAAACTAGAAAAAATCCATGAAAGCTGGCTTAATCCCTATAAAATATTCCTTCTCCATCCTTCCAAGATCCAATGAAAGATCCAACTCTTGGGAAAGCCTTTTCAACTTCTCTTCTAGCATTGGTCACCACCTCCAGATTGGCAAGTCCTCCTACTTCAGCGAAATGTTCTCGCATGGCTCCTAGACAATGACGAACCCACATGATTTTCAGACCAGATCTCTCTCTATTGTGTACAACCTCCTCCCGCTCTTCGAAGACGACATCAGAAACTTCATTCCAAGAGAGTGAGAACATCTCATGTACGATGGGCAATAAGTTGGATACATCTCATTCTAAAACTCTATAGCTTCTGGAAGTATCAACATATAAGTGACCAAACTTCTTCCATATCCTTGTATACAACTAATTAAAGTGGATAGAACAAAAAATCCTCCAACATGCAAATACCCCGGAAGGGTCCTACTCGGGCCAAAGTCAATATCAATGCCTGCACCAGGATGTTCGACGAAAGCGCTATCCTCAACAAGCATGCAAGCAGAAGTTTTCTCACGATTTTAATTAGGGGAGATCACATCATCTACATCGGGATCAATGGAAATTCTTTTTTCACTCACTAGCAAGCTCGACTCTCTGAATTTGGTTATTCTCCCCCTAAAAATAGAGAGAATATGAGTAGATTGAGTCAAAGCGTCTCAAACAAAAAATTATTGAGTATGAATCATAAAACTTATCATACATACTCATAGACATCATATAAAATCATTATAAAGTGTTATTCAACGGATTATATGGGTTGGAAGAATCACAAGACGTTTTACAAAAACGCCTCAGAACCAATTTTCACTGCCCTGTGGAAACTTTGAAGATGACAACAATTTATGATGAATCTTGGAATAGATTTGATATCAAAATACTTGTATTTGGATCTACTATAACGTTTCAAAATGGCACATCAATCGGACAAGTGTGATAAGAGCTATGGAAAAAACGGCTAGCGGAGTCAAGTCTGAAAACTGTCAGGATTTCCCTGGATACTTTCTGAGTTCTACTGTTCGGTCGTTTTGACACCCTAAATTATATCAAAACCTGGACTTATTTCTATGATTGTTGTAGGAAATTGTTTTCTAATAAATATAGAGGGGTCAATCATCCAAAATGGAGGTTTTATGAAGATTCTATGACGTTTTTCGCAGACCCTATACTTCTGAAATTTTCCGACGACGAAAATTTACAAATACTTTGCATATTTCGAGCACAACTATACTTATATGAGAAATTCAAGAGGTCCACATGGTTTATTACTGTTACAAGGAGGAAAGAACTTACTTGAGGAGGATCCAAGTTGGTGGAAGGGTTCGACACCATTTCACTTTCAATACTTGCTTCATCATTAATAGTATTGGATTCAGGTTCTTCACGGATTTCTTCTGTACAAGATGTTTCTTCAAGATCCTCCTTCCCAGACTCATGTACTTCTTCCATGCTTATGGCGTCCCCTGAAGCCTCAGGAGCGTCACTAGAGTCGAGACAAAAGCTCGTGCTCACATGCTATACCAGGACGAAAAAATATGTTTATTATGAACTATGAATGCATAAGAAATTGAGAGTGCATGGAGGAATACATACATTCTTACGCGGGATGATCTTACTTCCAGGGAGAATCACCGTTGGTCCTTTCCTTCCAGACTTGGGACTACCCACAGCAACAGAAGCAACGTCCATCCGAGGACGAACAACACGAGTCTAGCATAAAAGGAAAAAGATAAGAATTACAAAAGTCATGTTTTTTAGAATTAAGAAGTCAAAGAAAAGATCTTTACCTCCAAAGATGCATCAATAATTAGATTTCGCTTGACTTTAAACGATCACTGCAAATTGGGACACCGAGCCTTGTTCTCCTTAGATGGAGCGCCAATCATTATTGAAGTCCTAGAGAAGAATTCCTTGAAACGTTTCCTCTCAGCATTCTAGAAACGTACATACATAGATGATATCCGAGGCTTTCTACCCCGAATAAAGAATGGAATGCTTATTCCTTTAATAAGACAAACATCCAAAAAAAGAATTAATTCTACAATGGATGGAGCTACACTGTGATCGCGACATACTTTTTGGTCGAAACTCATCTGACGAGCCGCGCGATCGATGTTATATGCTTGCACCGAATAACCTTCCGAGAGAAGAGCAAGGACATGACCTGGAGTGGAGCTTTTCATGAATGCGTTTTGCCCAGAAGAAAAGGCATTAACGTCTTTCTTTGGACCCGACTAAAGAACCCCCTCGACCTCTTCGGAAAAAGTGGTAGATAAAAGTATATGTCCGTGCTCAAAATCCCAAGGTCTGATGTTCACCTCACCCTGAATATCTATCAAGTCAATGGAATCGACGGGGGTAGCATTCCTCTTATACCAATGGCGGATCCTTGCATATTCAATACCTCCCTCCAAGTTAAAAAACTTCGGAAAAGGTGCATATTTTGGAAAGTGCTCCCAACCATGCTTGGAGAAACATGGTAGGGACACAAGAATCAATCTTCATAAATCCATTGGAAGTCTTCATGTCACGAGCCAGTAAATCTAAATGAGAATACAAAGAACCAAGAAATAATTTACCGAGAGAGAGAAACTCACCACCAGCGAGTGCTACTGCTAGAGGAACAACTTAAAGCTTCAAATTGCCAATGGGAAAGTATTCAAATACGTCCCTAGACATACAGAGTGTTAGAAACGCCGTAATGGTCAGAGGGTCGCTAAGAAAGGGATCATCAACATCGTCATCACCATTCCACCAATGATCAATCCACTTCACATAATATGCGCTATTTCAATCCTTACCCTGCTGGATTTCTTCTACCTTCCTCTCAAGAGATGTGATCATTTGCTTCTCTTTAGCAGAATTTTTGACAGGAAGAGTTCCAGAAATCGGAAGTTGCAGCAAACTAACTACGTCCTCCTGAGTAATTATTAGTTCACCCCAGATATATATATTAGTATGAGTTAGTCCACACAAACGTAAAGAGAAAGGAAAAATACCTTCAACATCCTTGTAGACCTGTAGATGATCAGACAGTCTTACAACATTAAATATTCCAGACTCTTTCAAAATCTTAACCACTGAAGGGTCACTCAACATCACTTCGCACCAGCTCGTCCACTTTTATAGGGGATTGATGTGTCTTGAACTCGATAAAAGAATGTAAATAATCTCCCCTCTGAAAGCAAAGTATCGGAACGGTCTCAGGAACAACACTCTGAGGAATGGCATACTTATCAGATTTGGGGATAAAGTTACCAATAAAACCAGGAGGTATGGTAAGTTCTTCAGAAATATACTCCTGAAACATTTCATGAAAATATGGTACGCTCTCAAGAAATATAGCATCAAAAATTTCTTCTTTGTTCTGATCAGAAGATGTGTCAACGTCATTATTATTTTTATTAGTCATATGAAATACATTCAAGTTCTCCCTATATTAAAAGAGGATTGAAACCCTAGTTTGCAAAAATTTCATGGCTTTCAAAATAATGCATATAATTCTAGTTTTTTTTTTAAAAAACCTAGGGTTTGCAAAGAAAAAATCCATGATGACGTTAATAAAATAGGGAAAAAAGAAGACACTTACCTTCTTGGTTTGGTTGGCTATGGCGCCTACTAGAGATTAAACTCCCACACTTGCTTGCGCTGCAGCCTTGAAAGACAAGATCAATTATGTCACGCCACCAGCAAAAAGAAGAGAAAAAGAAAATAAAGGAGGGAGTCACGTAAAAAATAAAGTGGAAGAAGTATATATAGGCGCCAACTTGAAGAGTCCCAGTCCAAATGGGAAATCTCTAACAAAAGGAGAAAAAAGTGGCGCCAAGTGTTTTCTTCTTAGTCGCGTTAATTCTTGGCCCTTCCCACCCGTGGTGACTGATATTTCAAGAAGGGGCAAGGGCGCCTACTACCCCAAACTAAGTTTTATGCTAAGGGGTGCACATCTCAGTATCCCAGAAGCTAAGTATACCTTTCTATACTCTAAATTTAAATTATACATATATAATTGTTGAAAGTATATTGTCACCATCTAGTGCTTACTGTGCAACATTATTGTTCCTCACTAAGCAGGGGACTTAATGTATGCCATCTACTAAGCAACAAGAAAGTATGTGTACATATTTATGCGCATATGATTAATATAGAATGTTTTACTTTTTATTTATATTATGCAAGCGAATTGAGAACACATGTTTTATCTAAATATTCTAAATTGGCCTTGTAGCCTCTTCAATACTCGTAATATTTATGCCATATCAAACTGGTCTCAAGTCGCATAAATTCCACGACTGAATTCCTTGAACTTGCATCAAATGAGCATTGATGTTCTAGCAATATCTGTTGAACCGGGGAATAACTAATGCTTAACCCTGAAATACATTATAGCTTAACGCATCATTTGCAACGAATGCACCTAAAGTTTCTATTCTAAGCCTAAATATGCTGCTATAACACTTTGCTTAAATATAAGCCACAAATATTGTGCCACTCTCTATGATGTGCCACAGTCGAGAAACAATGTCATGAAAGGTGTATTGAACCTCTCATTTAGGCTAACCCTATCCTTTTCTAAAATTAACACCAAGATAGCACCAGCCATTCGTCTTAGCATCGTATTGGCACTAGTTAGCCACAATAGCTATAAAAGCGATAACTTTCATGGCGCTATACCCTAGCACCTGAGAGATGCTAACTAATCAATAATGGTCTTATATAGTATGTTTTAGCCTAATAACGCATTATCCCACGTATGGTGAACTTGGCACCTCATCCTTAGCACCAAAGTGCTAACCTTAGTAACAAAAGTGAAGCTCTTGCGCTAACACACTTGCGCTAATAACTATGGATAGCGCCCTTGTGGCCAACTCCCTTGTTGCTAACGCCCTTGGATAGCGCCTTTGGCTAGCGCCCTTACGCTAACATCCTTGGCTAGTTCCCTTGGCAAACGTTTTTGCGCTAACATCCTTGGCTAGCACCCTTGGATAACGCTCTTGCACTAACGTCCTTGGTTAGCTCCCTTGCTCTTACGGCCTTGGCTAGCGCCCTCGGCAAACGCCTTTGTAGATAACCCTCTTGCGCTAGCGCCCTTACGCCCTTGCTGCTTACTAGCGCCCTTGTGGCCAACGCCCTTGTTGCTTTGCTAGCATCCTTGTTATGGATGACGCCCCTGGCACAGGCATCCTTTTCCTAGCTCCAATGCATTTCTAGCTAAACCCAATATGCCTCTAAGGCTAATACGTCCTTAGATATACTTAGCGACTTGGCCACAAATATATTTACAATAAAACTTCACTGTTAAGTATAAAATTGAAGTGCTAACTTCAAAACCACCTTTTTTCTAGATTCCTAGCCCTATTAAAATTAATATTTACTAAAATTTGTGCATGTTGGTCTTACTCCTGTTAGCACACTATCCTTTTACGTTAAGATAGTTAACACCTTCTTTTTTGCGCTAAGTAGATAGTGTTGGCTTTGCTAGCTATTATGCTCAGAAATATGCCTTTCCTCTCAATATAGGTCCTACATTGAGTCTTCTCTGAATTTCAGCAGGTTTCCTTGCTCAAAGAGCCCTCTAGAAATTTGGCCTCAAATGCCTCTCAGACTTACAATAAGTCGCTTTTAAGCTAATAATTCTCCATAAATATGCCATGTTACTTTCAAACAAGTACATGACTTCTAAAATTCCCAGATTCGACACTAATCAGTCTGATTATAAATCCAGTTTGTCATACAACTTGTCTTACTGACTTAGCAGGTCATTTGACTTGACTTGACTTAATCAAAACCATGGTGGTTAAAACTACACTATTTCCACGAGATTTCAAATACAACATGGGGGGATTCTCATTGGGGTATTGGTCTGGCGGTCTACGGCATCATGGGTAGTGACACAACCCCAAAAACAAGAAGGTAATAAGAAGTGGGAGGTTACAGAGCAGTTGATAGGATAAGGAGTATTGGTCAGACAGGTCCCCCCTACTTTTTTGGGAACCACCCACTACAATCTCCACAATCATCACTTCTCCACCTCTTCCTAACTTCCACGACTTATGAGAATATCAGTGTGTCGTCTTCAAAACTATAAATAGATGATTCTCATCTATTTAAAACAAGAGAGAAACACACAACAAAAACAATCAGTCTGAAGAAACCAGAATTTACAAAATTAGTGATTCCTCGATGGAGAATCCAGTCTTCTACACACACTACTGATATTTTTCAGCCTTTTTTGCTTCCCTCCCCGAAGACCTACCCAAATCCTTTTTATCTTTGTAATCGAAGCAGGATGTGAACAACTATTTTTTGGTTTAGGTTCGTACTGTTCGAACTTGATTTATCAAACCTACTTGAAGTACCAATTTGCAGTATATTTGTTTTCACCCTAAAAAAGCTACCATTTATGGAATCCCAATGGTAGGTTTTTAACAAGGATAAAATAGTAAAATTATGTCTCAAGATTCAAGTCTGAGAAATATTAAACCTTAAAATTCTGCAAAGAGTTTTTATGCAGGTGTTTTTCCCTGTCCTCTTTCAGGCGCTCATCCATGTCATCTCTCTATATGTATGGCCAACTACATATATGATTAAAATTATTGAATGAATCAACATTCAATACTATACAAAATCATCAGAACACTGGTACTTACTACCACTTTCCCAAATACTCTATGATTTTTTTAAATAAAAACTCAAGCTCCTAGATGGATTGCCCACTAGTATAGAAAAATTTGACTATCATTTGGTGTTATATTCTACAACTGAATTCCCAAAGATTACCTTGTGTTAATATCCATGATCAACTGAGCAATATTGACTCACTAAAATACCTATATAGTTTTATATAGAAGATTACGTACGAATATAATTGACTAAAGTACCACAACTTTGCTTATATTCCAAGTCAAAATTGTACCAGACACAATTTCAACGCTTCTACTAGCTAAGCTCAGCCTCAGTCGTATTAATCTTTACTTAACGAAACAACTAATGTGAATGGCATGAAAACTGAAAAGAATTCAATTTAGGGTTTTTGAAATGTTTAAAAATAAGTTCGCAACACTTATAAGCGTCTCAAATAAACAAAGAACTCTTTCTAACCCTAATTGACAAAGGAGACGTTAGATTTGAAGTGCTACAAAGGATATAGCACACCATGTTCATCTTAGTCTTGCCACAAAACATGTGCATCTTTGTCACGGACCGGAAAATTTCCGCCTCCGGCGCATTGCGCTGGGCAGGCCAGAACTCCCCGATGCGTGATTTTAAAGAGTGTGACTGGACCTTAAAGCCTAACTTCTCGCTGGAAAGTACAGGTAAAATTTTGCTTTCCAAGCCTACCTTGTAAGCATTATACTCGAAACGTAGTTCCCACATCATTCAAGCTACGTTTATACCTTTCCAGGCATATTTGCCTTTCCAAACATGCTTTGCAAGCATGGTACTCAAACCGTAGTCTCCATATCGTTCAAACACACCCTTTTCCTACAAAGGGTGCAAGGCGATTAAAGCCCATGGTGAATGCCTTTGACTAGCATACCATTCCAACTTACCCTCATTATACCAAGGGTTGAAGGCTATACAAGCTAATGGGGATGCCTTTGGAAAGCATCACATAATTTCGCTTTATTGTCCAGGCCTAACTCATTCCTTGGACCAACACCTAGGCTATTTCAAGCCTAAGCTTTTGCTTTATCAATTTTACTTCGACCATGCGCTGGAGCCTGCATTTATCTTGTTCTTGCCAATAGTGCAACATCCAGGCACATGTCATTCCATGCTGCGACGGTTCCAAGGAAGTATGAACAATCCATTAAATGGAATTGCAACTACCTCACCAAGTGTTGCAACAATCATCTCTTTCTTAGCATTGCCGAGCCAGATGATATGTGTTACCATAATGTCGCAATCATCTCCCAAATTAGATGATATGAGTGACAAGGTGCTGCACCTCAATGCATTGCATTACGGATGCCTACGTACCCAACCCGTTCCTTGATGGGATCAAGCATGACCGTAGTTTATCATAGGGTCAATTCGAAAGGGAAAAGCAACTTAAACCTATTAAGGCAAATCCAACTTCGATTCCAACTTCATCGCAAGGCCAAAGGCCAAGCAAAGCCTAGTTCGTGTAGGACAAAGGGCTTTCGCAAGGTATGCACTAGCTTGTGCATAACTATCGCTATTTATTATGCCAATATGCATTATCAAGTACGTAACACGATCGAAAGATGCTTTCGCATAATTCAAGCTTCATCGACTAAGCTACCAGCATAATGATGCTTATGCATCAAGTATGCTCCAACGTATAGGCTACTTCACATATCTACATGTGCATTACCTCCCATGCACATTCAAGCAAAGCTCCCTCCCTATATATATTTTATTTGCATTTCCACAAATAAATATTTGAAAGGTAAGGGCCATCCATCGACTGCAAGGCCGAAAATGAAGATTTCTTACCAAAGCTGAGCATTCTTGGCTCGGTGATGCATTGGATAATGCATCACGACATAATAGTGCCTTAGCACTATGATGCATTTATCGAATAGCAACGTTGGATCGAAGATGATTGGGTCATGCATCACGGCATAATAGTGCCTTAGCACTATGATGCTCTCACTTATGCAACTTCGGTTCGGTGATGCATTGGGTCATGCATCATGGCATAATAGTTCCTTAGCACTATGATGCTCCAACTTAAGCAACTTCGGCTTAGTGATGCATTGGATCATGCATCACGGCATAGTAGTGCCTTAGCACGACGATGCTCTCACTTACGCAACTTTGGCTCGGTGATGCATTGGATCATGCATCACGAAATAATAGTACCTTAGCACTATGATGCTCCAACTTAAGCAACTTCAGCTTAGTGATGCATTGGATCCTGCATCACGGCATAGTAGTGCCTTAGCACTACGATGCTCTCACTTACGCAACTTCGGCTCGATGATACATTGGGTCATGCATCACGGCATAATTGTACCTTAGCACTATTATGCTCCAACTTAAGCAACTTCGGCTTAGTGATGCATTGGGTCATGCATCACGGCATAATAGTGCCTTAGCACTACGATGTTCTCACTTACGCAACTTAAGCTCGGTAATGCATTGAATCATGCATCACGGCCTAATAGTGCATTTGCACTATGATGCCTCCTTGGATACGCATCACGCATTGTATGGACTTAACACTATAATTCTAGGTCAAGGCATCCATACCCTAATGCACATCTGGGTAAGCTTTACAAGCTTAGGATGAAGCTTCAACCAAGGCCATGACACATCCTTGAGTAAGCTTCATGCAAAAATTGAGGGTGTTACATTCTTACCACCTTCAAAAAATTTCATCCTCGAAATTTAACTCAAAACTATCGTGGACAAGCTTCATCGATTAAGGTTTTTTATGCATATGTCCCATTCCATGATGCACATAAATCTCGCAAGGGTCCGATGTTTGTTAATGAGATCAAATTAGAACCTTCTGAATATGCGTCCCATACCGCATCCCAGAATCCTAATAGGGCCCACAATTTTCCATAAATGCCAATTGAGACCTTCCGAACATACGTCCCATACCGCATGCTCGAGGATCAACAAAGGTTTTTATAACTTTAATGAGAAAAGTCAAATTGGATCCCTAAACATGCGTCCCATACCACATGCTCAAGAATGCAAAAGAATTTACTCAACACGAGATCTTAAGTGGACGTCCCATACCATACACTTAAGAGTTCCCAAAATTCACATAGGTTGAAAAGGGTCATCGCAAGTTTTTAAATAGTTTCTAGCGAAGTACTATGAGGACAAAACTCTAATACAGTGCAGTCGGATGCAAGCCATCGTCACGGACGATCTTCCACTCGTAAGTGGGTGCTAGCCGACCTGACATCACACACCGTGCCGCGCGGGTGAGGTGTGATCAGTCCCAGTCCCAAGGGTAGTCGGATACCATCCACTGTTCTAAACGGGTTTCCTGGCAAACTCACAGCACACTCGAGCCCAAATCTTAGCGGAGTAACTAGTGAGTTACAATTTCTTTTGTATAGGCACTTGGCCTTATTTATCCATTCTATTTTCGCACAACAATTGGCCTACTCTTCCAACTTTTCCATTTCCTTTGAAGGAAAATTTTGTAGTCATAATACAAAATGCTCACCTACGAGTCCAAAACTCACAGTCCCTAGTGTTTTTCTCGGAACTTGCTCTGATACGATTTGTCACGGACCGAAAAATTTCCGCCTCCGGCGCGTTGTGCTGGGCAGGACAGAACTCCCCGATGCGTGATTTTAAAGAGTGTGACCGGACCTTAAAGCCTAAGTTCTCGCTGGAAAGTACAGGTAAATCTTTTCTTTCCAAGCCTACCTTGTAAGCATTATACTCGAAACGTAGTTCCCACATCATTCAAGCTACGACCGTTCTAGGCATATTTGCCTTTCCAAACATGCTTTGCAAGCATGGTACTCAAACCGTATTCTCCATATTGTTCCAACACACCCTTGTCCTACAAAGGGTGCAAGGTCATTAAAGCCCATGGTGAATGCCTTTAACTAGCATACCATTCCAACTTACCCTCATTATACCAAGGGTTGAAGGCTATACAAGCTAATGGGGATGCCTTTGGAAAGCATCACATAATTTCGCTTTACTGTTCAGGCCTAACTCATTCCTTGGACCAACACCTAGGCTATTTCAAGCGTAAGCTTTCGCTTCATCAATTTTATTTCGACCATGCGCTGGAGCCTCCACTTATCTTGTTTTTGCCAAGAGTGCAACATCCAGGCACATGCCATTCCATGCCGTGATGGTTCCAAGGAAGTATGAACAATCCATCAAATGGAATTGCAACTACCTCATCAAGTGTGGAAACAATCATCTCTTTCTTAGCATTGCCGAGCCAGATGATATGAGTTACCATAATGTCGCAATCATCTCCCAAATTAGATGATATGAGCGACAAGGTGCTGCACCTCAATGCATTGCATTACGGATGCCTACGTACCCAACCCGTTCCTTGATGGGATCAAGCATGACCGTAGTTTATCATAGGGTCAATTCGAAAGGGACAAGCAACTTAAGCCTATTAAGGCAAAGCCAACTTCGATTCCAACTTCATCGTAAGGCCAAAGGCCAAAGGCTAAGCAAAGCCTAGTCCGTGTAGGCCAAAGGGATTTCGTAAGGTACGCACTAGCTTGTGCATAACTATCGCTATTTATTATGAAAATATGCATTATCAAGTACGTAACACGATCGAAAGATGCTTTCGCATAATACAAGCTTCATCGGCTAAGTTACTAGCATATTGATACTTATGCATCAAATATGCTCCAACATATAGGCTACTTCGCATGTCTACATGTGCATTACCGCTCATGCACATTCCAACAAATCTCCCTCCCTATATATGTTGTATTCGCATTTCTACAAATAAATATTAGAAAGGTAGGGGTCATCCATCGACTGCAAGGCCGCAAATGAAGATTTCTTGCCAAAGCCAAGCGAAGCATTCTCGGGTAAGCTACAGTTAAGCACATTGATGAGCATCAAGTATGCTCCATCGTATAAGCTACATCGCATTTATATGTGCATTACCGCTCATGCACACTCAAGCAAAGCTCCCTCCCTATATATGTTTTATTAGCATTTCCACAAATAAATATTTGAAAGGTAAGGGCCATCCATCGACTGCAAGGACGAAAATGAAGATTTATTTCCAAAGCTGAGCATTCTTGGCTCGGTGATGCATTGGATAATGCATCACGGCATAATGGTACCTTCGCACTATGATGAATTTTATCGAATAGCGACATTGGCTCGATGATGGATTGGTTCATGCATCACGGCATAATAGTATCTTAGCACTATGATGCTCCAACTTAAGAAACTTCGGCTTAGTGATGCATTGGATTATGCATCAAGGCATAGTAGTGCCTTAGCACTACGATGCTCTCACTTACGCAACTTCAGCTCGGTGATGCATTGGGTCATGAATCACGGCATAATAGTACCTTAGCACTATGATGCTCCAACTTATGCAACTTCAGCTTAGTGATGCATTGGATCATGCATCAGGGCATAGTAGTGCCTTAACACTACGATGCTCTCACTTACGCAACTTTCGCTCGGTGATGCATTGAATCATGCATCACGCATAATAGGGCATTTGCACTATGATGCCTCCTCGGATACGCATCACGCATAGTAGGGCCTTAACACTATAACTCGAGGTCAAGGAATTCACACACTAATGCACATCTGGGTAAGCTTTATAAGCTTAGGATGAAGCTTCAACCCAGGCCATGACGCATCCTTGAGTAAGCTTCATGCAAAATTGCGGGTGTTACAATCTTAGTCAACCAAAAATACTTGTGTGTTTTAGTTTTGTTTCAAAACATGTGCGTCTTAGTCCGACCATAAAATTTGTGCGTCTTAGTCTAACCCTAGCACAAACACTTGTTCGTTTTACTAATAACCACAAATACTTGTGCGTCTTAGTGATAGATAAAGGCCATGTGCGTCTTATATACTTTTTCTGTTTGGTTAAGACATAGACCTCGTCCATCTTAGGTTGAGCAACAAGATTAATCCGTCTTAGGCAAGCACAATACTTGTGCGTCTTAGTCAAGCTCAATACTAATGCGTCTTAGTCAAGCACAATACTAATGTGGCTTAGTAACAACTTCAAAAAATGTGTGCCTTAGTATAGCACAATACCTGTATGTCTCAGTATTAATTAGTACAAAACTAATACGTCTTACATTTTAGTCCTAAACTAATGCGTCTTAGCATTAATCCTAAACTAATGCATCTTAGGTATTTAGACTAATTTTATTGCGTCTTAGGCATTTAGGCCTAATACTAATCCATCTTATACACGGATTCTTAGGCATTAGCTCCTAGGCTCATCCACCTTAGCGTTAGCACCTAATGCTTGCCTATTTGGGTTTGCTTCACATCTGTAAGCTTCAGAACCCTAACTTTCCTATCAAAGGATATACTAGGCCTCACTCATATATGTGACATCTCATACTTTTATATGTGGTTTCATATACATATTCTCATGCTCAGCAGCATACACTTATTTTTATAAAACAAGCATGTCAATGCAGAATTGACTAAGTTGAACACACTGTTCCTTATAAATAAAATAAATACATATTTTATTTTTAAGTTTTGTCTGCTAGACTCAACAGGATAGTCAAGCAAGACAAGTCTTTAATCAAAATACTAAGCATGTCTCATTCGACTTAATATAATAGTACTTAATACTATAAAAAATTACACGAGACATCAGAGATGTCACAAATGGGAGGATATTCACTAGGGTATTGGTCTGGCAGTTTACGGCACGTGGTGCAGTATTGCACCCACGACAAAGAAAACTATGGAAAGTTGGATCATCAGTTGAGTAGGGAAGTGGTAGGTTGAGCAACCGTCCATTTTACCTCAAACAAAGTGGGAAGCGGTTATCAACACTTTCTCCACTTCTCCACTTCACCACTACACAACTATAGACATTTTCTTCTAGAGAAGAGGCCAGGTGAATGGTTACAATTGCTATGATTATAAAATACACTTCTTAATCTATTAAACAAAAACAACACAAGAGATGACAGAACAAGTCTAAATATGAGACAAGTCTAACACAGGATCGAACAACTCAATCATTCAATCTTCTCACACACAGAGAACTTGTTCACAGGTATTCACACCAATTACATCTTACAGAGTCTGATACTCTGACATCAATCCTTCTCTCGATTCCCTTCCTAAGACCATCCCTTCTCCTTCTCTTTTGTGACTGAAGCAAGACTGGAACGGCTATTGCTTGGTTTAGGATAGGATTGTACAGATTAATCTTACGAATCTAAACAAATTACTTCAACAATACAAATTTTTAAGGATTAGACGAATATTCATCTGCTAACCCTATTTTTCCCAACTTACTGTCTGAATTCGTTTTCTCCATAAACATTTTGGCAACCACAGTGGGAGATTAATCTCTCAGTTACAATTCTATAATTTCTCAAAAAATTTAATTTTAATCAGTTTCAAAAATATTTGGTATCAGGCCAGGCTCAGAGACTACTTCCAGCGTGAATTCTGCTAGTACCAGTACTGGTACTCTAGGTAACACTCCTCAAGTTACCAATATCGACAATATCACTCCTCCTCCATCTGATCAGCACACTGAAGAAGTAAGGGATGAACAGACTCCTCCTACCATTATCGGTTTGATGAAGACACATGAACTCTTTGCAGGACTCAAACAGAAATGGCTGCAACTCAGAAGGAAGTCATTACCTTCCTCAAGACCCTTATAGAAAAATTAACACTAGAAGAGCAGACTAGAAATACTTCTGAAGCAACTGTTGATTCCAACACATCAAAGGGTCACGCTCAAGATAAAGATGAAATTTGTATTCTCCCTAATCCAGTGCTAGAAAGGAGCCATCAACCTAAATTTGTTACTCAGGAAGATATGAAGCGGCTTCTCCTAAGTTGCAGAAAGGAGAATTTATCTACTATTTATCAACACCAACCTCCTTATCCCTCTGAGATGCAGAGGATCCCTCTTCCTAGAAGATATTCGTATCCTTCATTCTCACTTTATAATGGAATAGGAAATGCCCGAGAACATATTTCACGATTCCTAGAATCATTGGGGGGGGGGGGGGGGCCATGAGTACAATCATGTGTTGCATCTGAGAGAATTCCTTAAATCTTTCACTGGAAGAGCATACACAAGGTACAATAACATAGCACCCAACAGTTTCTCTAACTGGTGTGAGATGGTTAATTCCTATAATAAGAAATACTTATTTGTATATGAACAATTCATATTGTCAGATTTAGGAAGGATGTTTCAACGAAGTAATGAACATCCTAATGACTATATGAAGCGGTTCAGAGTCCCAGCACTAGACTGCCATGACCCGAACGTGACTAAATTTCAATTGGTGGAACTCTGCATCAATGGAATGATACCAGTCTATCATGCTTATTAGAGAATTTGCGCTTTCAAACATTCTCTGAGTTCATAAAGCTGCCAAGAGATCTGCTACTACTGCACCTGTTTTGCTAGAGAGGACAAGCCTCCTGACAAGAATAAAAAAGTACGTGAGACTAGCAGCAGTTGACGCCTGGCCCAAAGGCAATTCAACACGAAACCATCTGTAGGTATTATGACTGAAGGAAGTAAGAGGAAGTCTCCAACATCAGATCCATAACCCAAGCGTGCAACACCAGCACTAGTTCCAACTCTAGCACCACAGACATGCCGACCACCTATAAGAGCTACCAAGCAGCTACAATGATAAACACATTTTTGTGTCTTAATTGTTCTCATATTTGTATTGTTATTTCTTAAATTTTGTACTATTGTTATTGTTTTGTATGTCTTTAGGTAATTTTGGAAGAATAAAATTTTATAGAAAAGTTGGCAGAAAAGTGCTAAAAACACCCCAGAAAAGGCACCCGAAAAATAATTACTAAAGGAACCTAAGCTTTAGATATGGGCACAACCTTCCTTTCAAATTTAAATAAGATTTTTGGCAGCAAAACTCCTTCTCAAAACAACAAATATTTGAATGAATTATTTTGGAGATTTTTAAGCAATTAAGACACGTATATTTCTTACTTTGTTAAGAGGAATTTGTTTAAAACTTAAACACACAAGATCTCTTCCAATATTCTCTCATAGGTAGAAAAAAATAATAATCACGTGAATATTTGAAAAACAGTTTGCCGCAAATAAAGAAAGAACTATATTCTCGGGTAATAAGAGGTGATCTTATCTCTTCAAGATTTTATTCTCGAGATGTGAAGGCAATAAAATATATCGTGATCTGTTAAAAAGAAGAAATAAATCAGGTTCCAAAGGAAAAAAAATAAATCCTGGGAATAATTTGTGATATGTGATTAAAGGAGAATTGATTTCGAAGAGATATGGGAGCTATTATTGTTGTACTATAAATAGAAAAGATTAGAACAGCTTCGAGAGAGGTTGGCTTCGGCCAGAACAAGAAAAAAAAAATCAGAAGAAAAAAAAAAAGAACAACAACAAAAAAAGGCTTTTCGAAACTGTCGGTTATGCCGTTGTAATATATTTTGAATTGAACGGTTATACGATGGTATTTGCTACATTAGAGCGACAGTTCCAGTTTTAATGCATTTGCAAGGCGTCGTTGATTCATTGGTTCATCGAATAGTTTTTATTCATTCAGCGACGCCACTGGTCAATTCTTCATTGTATTACTCTTGGAGTGCGTCGTGAAATCGACAAAGAAATAAATAAAATTGTGAGCTTTTCTTATTCAATAAATTTAATTTTTTTAATGAATTTCTTTTATTTTTATCTCTATGAGTAATATTCTTACCTAGGGTAGCGTAGGAAGCTTTTTTTGATGTTTATTTTTAATATTTGATTTCTTTCACATTATTACTCTCTTTTAATTTGTATCGTATAATTACTAACAATTTCTCTTCTAAATATGTTTTATTTAAATGTTCTGAATGGTTTTAAAACTGTTGATCTTTTATAAGTAAAGGAGGTTATATCTTTGTGAGATGAAGAAGTATAAATTTTTTTTAAACGTTGTATCTTCCAAGGCCTGAGATTGGGTTCAAAACAGTCTTGTAGTAACATAAGAGTATTGTGTTTAGGATATTAAGTTTGAATCAGAAGTAGTGGAATGCGAAACTCTATTTTTTTCCTCATATTTGTTAATTAATTTATTTAGTTATTTTATCTTTTTAATTATTCATTAAAAATTCATCCAAATCAATTTTGTCATTAGCACATCAATTAATTAAAAGTTAGAAATTATTACGATTCTGAAATCACTGTGGAACGAACTATGCTTGTATATTGTCTCATCAATAGTCGTGCTCGCGGCATTCAATTAAAATTTCCCATCAAGTTTTTGGCGTCGCTGCCGGGAATTGAGAAATTGTAATTTTTATATTTTCTTTAATTTTGTGATAATTAGTTTAGGATTTTTATTTTATTTTTATTTTATCTTTTAGATTTTACTTGGGTATTTTCTTGTCTTTGATGCACATATGATCTTTTACAATTATTGTGAAAATTGCCTACCAAAAAAGGTATGTATTAAAATCCAATTTTCTTTATTCCATTAATTTTTAGATTTTTCATTAAATTTTTTTTTGAAACAATTTGTGTACATTTTTATTTTAGATTTTATTTTGTATATATATATAAAAAAACACGTGCACACACAACATTTTACATTCGTCAGACTACCGATTTTAGGAAAACTCGTGAAAAAGTAAGTTGAACCCGTGTCGTGGGCCTTATGGGAGTTAGCAGCTGAAATTCCACAAGCCTTAGTCTCATACCTTTGACCAGTCTTTGACTGTAGGTATATTTTGCTAAGTGTTTGTACCTAAAAATTAATTCTAGGCAAAATAATGTACTATTGAAGTACTTTTTGTAGGTTTGAGCATCAAAATCGTATAAAACAAATGCAAACAAGTAGAATGTCTGTATTTGTTCTACTTCGGTTACAAAGAGAGGAGATGGGTTGATCTTAGGGGAGGGAAGCAAAGAAAGTTAAAGGAATTTTGTGTAGAATTGTGTGTTGTAGTAGAAAAATAGCAGATCTTGAGAATGATTTTCTATCTATTCTCCGTTTGGGGATTATTTTTTTCTCTTGTTGTTATGTTTTCAAATTGGCTAAGCATCTTATTTATAATGTTTTGGGACCACATACTTTCCTTGTAAATTAGTGGTAGTTGTGAGGAGATGGAGAAGTGGAGGTTGTGGTTACAACCGTCCATTTTGTCCCTGAGAAGTTTCTGGAAACTTCTTAGACCATGACTCAAGTATCTCTTCAACCGCTCCAACTTACCACTTACTCTAAAACTTCCTTGTCATGGGGTTGTGCTACACCATGTTGTTGTAAACCGCCAGACCAAAACCCCATGTTTTATCCCCTGTTGTAATATGATTTGATATTTCGTAAGAGTTAGTGGGTTTATGGCTTCAAATTTATGAGCCTTGTTGTAGAATAATGTTTCTAGTAGATTTTATGCCAATTTTGTCGAACATAATGACTTAAGTAATGGTGCTAGCTACAAAGATTGGTGCTAGCATGAATAGAAGAATGACGCGGAAGCAGAGGAGCGTGGTGCAATAACAATGGAGCGTGGGACCCAGCAGTGGTCGTGGCAGCAGTGAAGGCGCGTGGGCGCAATAATGGAGCTTGAGGGCGTAACAAAGAAGTGTGGGGCCCAGCAGTGGTTGTGGCAGCAACGATGGCGCATGGGCGCAGTAAAGGAGCATGGGGCCCGGCATTAGCGTTGCAGCTAGCGTTGTTGCCAGACGCGACCTTCTCCGCTTTTAGCGCTTCGGCCAATGTTTGTTGCTTGGTGGCTTTGTTTCTTTAGCATCATGTCTTTGGTAGCTTTGATTGTCTTTATTGTTTTAGTTAACTTTATTGCTTTTGTCTTCTTTATTATTTTGACACATATGTGTTAGAAGTATGGCTAAGGCTTACTAAACCCTGTACGTGTTGTTACTAGAACTATTGCCTATATGCTATTATTTATTGACATTGACTAATTCCACGACCATGACTATGGCCTATTTGGGGTTTCTTAGTCTTGTGAGATTTAATTGTTGGCATTTGTGCCTAACTTTTGCGCAGTGCATACAGAACACCTTCAAGAGATTCAGCCGTGGAAGTTTGCGATCTTGAATTATGCTTGATGCGACTCTGCAATTAGATGGTATGCATCTAATTGGCGTTTTCATTCAGATATAGCATCACCTCTATTCTGAATGTTCAAAATTTTATATAATCAGTATACTTTGTTATATACAAGTAGTTTTCATGGATGCACATGAAATAACAAGGTTTTTGTTGAATAAAGCTCTGAAATTCCTCTGGTGCATATATATGCCAAAGAGCTACATGTAGTTTATCCAGGAGCTGAATATGTATTTTTAATTCTCCTACGGAATGTAAGATAACATTAATGTTCATAATTCTGATGCTCGTTAGGAATTCGTTTATTATATTCTGGCAACCAAGCAAGGTAACTTTTACAGTTCATTCCCTTGTAAAAAAACACCATCAACATTAAGTCCCCTGCTTAGCGCGGATGGAGTAATGTTACGTGGTAAGCACTAGATGGTGGTCTGATAGACGAGATAAAATATGACTTTTATCATTTAATGGTTAGAGATTACTCGAAGAGTAGCAGTTGGATGAGCAAGTTTTGCTCTTTCTGCGATTGTACTCTTAGGCTTACTAAGGCTGGCACTTGTTGGTGTTATGGACATTTCCTTTGCACTACTAGTTTGGCATTCATTAATTTCGTGGCCATATTTATGGCCTATTTAGAATTTCTCAATCATGTGAGATTTTAATATTAACATTTATGCTTAACGTTTATGAAGTGCATACAAAACATTTTCAAGAAATTCAGCCGTGGAAGTTTGCTTCTTGAGATAATCCTTGATGCGATTCTGCAATTAGATAATATGCATCTAATTAGCGTTTTTTATTTATATATGGTATATTATCCATTAAGAATGTTCAATGTTGTTTTGCAATTAGATGGTATGCATCTAATTTAGCGATCCTTATTCAGATATGGCATATCCTCTATTCTGAAGATTCACAATTAAGTATAACCAGTATATTTTATTTTATACAAATAGTTTGCATGGATGCACATTATATAACGAGGGTTTAGTAGGGTAAAGCCCTGAAGTTTTACGGTTTCATACATACATAAAAGAGCTACGAGACTAATATAGCTATGAGTTAAAGACGCATTTCTCAATTCTCTTGCGGAGTGTAAGATAGCTATAAATTAAAGAAGCATTTCTCAATTCTCTTACGGAATGTGAGATAGCTATGAATTAAAGACGCATTTCTCAATTTTATTGCGGAATGTGAGATAACTATGAATTAAAGACGCATTTCTCAATTCTCTTACGGAATGTGAGATAGCTATGAATTAAAGACGCATTTCTCAATTCTCTTGCGGAATGTGAGATAGCTATAAATTAAAGACGCATTTCTCAATTCTGTTACAGAATGTAAGATAGCTATGAATTAAAGACGCATTTCTCAATTATCTTGCGGAATGTGAGATAGCTATGAATTAAAGACGCATTTATTAATTCTCTTGCGGAATGTAAGATAGTTATAAATTAAAGACGTAGTTCTCAATTCTCTTGCGAAATATGATATATCTATGAATTAAAGACGCATTTCTCAATTCTCTTGTGGTATGTGAGATAGCTATGTATCCATAATCTTGATGCTCATCAGAATTTTATGATTTTTAATTTTCTTGTAGAATGTACGATATGAGTATATATCCATAATTCTGATGCTTGTCAGAATTTTATACGTATTTATTTCATGCTTCTGCAGCTCTGAAAAATAAATCAAAATAAATCAACGAGCTTAGTTGCAGGATTTTACCAGGAATTCTGATTTGACGACGCTCCAAAGATGTCAAATAATCGCTGAAGGAGTAGTAGTTGATGTAATCGTGCCTGTAGGATAATAGAGCGTCGTCTGGGAATATGAGTTTCTTGAAGACGCTAGCTCTATGAATAATGTCCCAGACCTATGTGAAATCCTTTGTTCTGTAGATGAGGCTAGTGCTTGAGGTGTTGACATCGTGAGTATATTAGTATCGTGTGATCTCCAACAGGATGCGACGTAAGTGGGGACCTCAGTAGAAGTAATTTTATGGCAAGTGATCCCTTGTGATAAGCTTCACGGCTGAAAACCTCATAGGAAACGATGACGGCCTCATGGTTTGGCGTTTTTTACATATTTCAGAACACTTCTAACTCGTGTATGATGTTGACTCATCATAGTCATATTTCCGGATAAGATGAATTCCTGACAGCATCTTGTAAGCCCATATGCTAGATGTTGAAAGGAGAAGCTTGAATCTTAAATGATCATGCCTTTTGAGTGTTCATTGTGTAATGAAATTGTCGCAGCTGCCTTTTTATCGTGATAGTTGAGATGAGTATCATAACCACGAATATTGTCTGCTAGGGTTTGCTTGGAGCATGAGGGGAATTAATGGCCTCACCTCGAGAATTTTGAACTAAGTGCATCTTCCATAGTTAACCAGTGTGGTTAAAAATCAGTAGCAACACCAACAAAGGTGAAGTCCCCAGGCTAAGGATGTGATCAGGTAAGGGAAGCCAGGAAGGTTGATATCTCTTATTATTGTTGTTGTCTTTTTGTCGCTCCAAGGATGAAGCAAGAACTTAAATCAAAGTCGGATCCCTTCATTGGTGTCGAGGTTGTTGAGTCGCAACCGATTCATTTTTGTGAGCATTGAATGAATAAAATTATGTTTTATCCTGACCCTTTGGCTCATAAGCTTTCTTTACCCATCTGGATGTGATAATGGTATGCTTACATGGGCAAAGTCCTCTGGAACGTCAAGGATGAAGAGGATGGGATGAAAGGTATCTTGTTGCTGACGTGGTACTGCGGATGTCTTCAGATACTATGTTCCAAGAGGAAAAAAATCTCTTTAGCCATCTTCTGAATCCTTGATTTTTAAAAGATGTGTTGCGGTGAGTAGTCCCCTGTAACACTCCTCTCTGATTTCTGAAATTATATATTCAGGAATAGGCTTGGGATGCATCTCAGCCTCGTCATGGGTTGCAGGCACCTATCATATATGATAACGTAGTTGGGAGAGGTGAAGATCCTTATGGTGTGCCTTTGGAGAATGGAAGACCTAGTCAAGGTTATGACTCTTTGGTTGACCGTCTCTTCTGTGTTGGAGAGGTTCTTGATATGAGGGGAGCTCGTGTAAACCTTTAGTCCCCGAGTTTGTTTGCTTAGGATGCTGATGCTATGAAAACTGCACCAATTGAGTATCTAAACGCTGGAGTTGACTTTGACTTTGAGTTTTAAATGAGCCGATTCTTGGAGGAAGCTGAGACATCTATGCTTGTTGTCGGATGGCTTTGTCGTCGTATGTGAGCCATTCAGGAGAGGGTGAAGGAAGTATGAGCATCTTTGGCTTAGAAGTGATTATCAAGGCTAGAAGTGATGCTGAATGACTATTCTGAGAGTTAAGGCTTGCAACTGAATCCCTTGCACATATGGAGAGAGCATATGCTGATGGTGATGAACCAGTCTTCAGAGATCTTTTATTAATAATAAATTTATGGGTTTTTTATGTGATCTGAGATACCCGAATTTTCTGTGGTTTTATTTTGGGATTTTGAGTAGGTAGATTTTGAATGGTTTACAATGGATTTTTCTAGGTAAAGAAATAATACTTTGTTCAGTTGAAATTTTAAGTATGAGTGCAAGGTGCTGCAATTATTTTAGAGGAATTGCAAAAATAGGAAAAAAATTGCTAAGGGGTGGCGAAGTGCTTAAGTCTTTACAACCTTGTTAGGGGTGCTGGAGCGTTTAAGACTTGGAAGCTTTGAGCTTCGTGCCATGTATGATTACCCTTATTGGCTTATTGGTGTTGACAAGTTTGTAGCATTCACCTAATATAGTTTTAAGGACCAGATTTGGCTTTTCTCTAGGAAAGGGAATAATGTTTTCAATTTAGAAAGGGTTGGGTTTCAGTATCTGAGGTTGATGACACATTTCAGAATGATTGGGTTATTAGTTTTAATATTCTCATTAGGAGATGACTCTATCTATTTAATAAACTTTTAAAAACGATCATCTTCCTCTTCAAACCATCAAGTCATGGTGGGGTTGGCACTCGTGTAAAGTCCCTAAGACTTAATGGGACGCAAAACAACTAGTTGTAAAGAAAGTTGTTAATCAAGACTTACTTATAGGCGAAATCCATGGGTGTACAAAATCACATTTCTTCTATGCAGTCGTTTAGTATCAATACTCGTTGCTGGGTGATATTCTGTAGATGAGCAATCTTTAGAGTCCGCTTGCTTGTTGACGCCTATAGTTGAGTCCCTTGGTGATGATTCTGCAGAGATGCGTCAAGTTTTGACGTGTTGTTGTGGATCCACAAACATCTGAAAATCATGTCATAATCTGGATTTTACATGATTGTTGCTGGTGAATTGGCGGTGAACACTCTCGGCCACATTATGGCGGTGGTAGTGGTCTCTTCTGGACCTTTATGAATGACGAAGTTTGATTGGTGCATCACTGGTTTCTTTATTCAGATGGGAATCTCGTCATCATGTCGAATGTTGATTCTGGAACGCGCAGCTTACTTTACTTAAGAACATCGTGTTTAGTGAGCCTTCTGATGTATGCGGTGAGCCTTTGGAGAATGAATTAGCATCTTGGACGGACTTGAAAATTACTTGTGGAGTGAGGTACAACTTGATAATCACCTTGATAATGTAGAAAATGCTACTCTTCAATCTGGAACGAAGAGACCACTGGTACTTATGCCTTGTCTTTGAGGAATATCTTTGTATAGCCTAGGGGCGTAACTCGTCAGGGTGACTTGAGTGTTCAACCCTTTGAATTTGGTGTCCCGGCTATTCCTGGTGCTTCGACTACTTATGTCGTGAGTAAAGCTTCCTTTATAAATCCTTGAATAACGATTCCATGTCTTGTTGACTTTGGTGGATTCTGATTCTTGTGAATAAATGCTATGCTTAGATGACTAGCAACGCGAATACTTTGATGTTAAAAAGAACCATTGTTGTTGGAAACATTGAAGAAGAAGACAAATATGACTATAGACCTGAGAAATCATCCCATACTGAAGTGATTGGAGAATCCGGGGCTGAAAATAAAGAACTTCATGTTGAATCACATTGCGAGGTGCCTTCTTCTTTTGATGACTGGTTGCAGCTCTAAGTAGGTCTTCTCCATTGTTTTAAAATCATAGTGACATAATTATAACTCTTAGACCCCAAAAACGTGGAGCACCATGCATTATTTCATGTAGAATTTTGGCGATTTTCGTTTTCAGAAAATTTCAAATTCAGGTCTTCCTGCCGTAATGGCCGTATAATCCTCGTCCGAAGTCAGAATGAGGTGGTTGACCTCCCATTCTTTAGCTAAGAGGGAGATAACATATGAAGAAATAATTTCTGAATTTGGAGTTCGTTTTTTAGGTGAAAAATATCTGACATCGAGCGTCCAGAACTTTTCCACGCAGAATTATGTAGGTTTTCAGCTGTCATGTAGTCGACCGTTTTGTCTTCCCTTATTAGGTCGCTTCTCCGATTGGTGCACTATTTTAGTATGATATAATATATATACATATGAATAATTTGGTATATAAATAATCTCCAAATTCCTTACCAATTAGTGTTAGCTTCAGTTCTTCCGGAGGGTTATGTAAATAAAAACGTTTCTGACGACATTTTCGTAAAACGACCCATATCTTTTCTAAGCCATATACCATGACACAAAACACTTTTTAATGAATTTTTAGGTTTATAATATACATATTTTACGAAATTTATTATCTATTCTTTAATTCCTTGTGCTTAAGCTATTTTGGCTCATTATCTCTACGATGTCCTCATTTTTAAGGAGAGAATGGATCAAATAAGAGATATGAAATTGTAGGTGAAGGGTTTAAGATTAACATGATCCTTGATGTTGGTTATGTGTATTTTCCATATCAAGATCACGAGCGACCTCTTTCTAATGTGGTTGTTGAAGGAAGCACTCCGAGTGGCTTTATTCTACAGAACGCTGCTATGATAGAGACTGTTCATGATGTTTTCGGTAGAACTGCTTGAAAGAGTAGTGTTGGTGATTTTATGAAAATATTTTGAGAAATGAAACACCATAATTAAGAATGGTTGTTGAACCTAATTGAGTTTGATGATTGAACTAGATCTAAGATCCACTATTCCTCCTTTGAGATAGTTGAATAATCGAATTTATAACCGAAAGTTGATCTCCCGTTGTGGTCGCTAATTTTTTGTACCTAAAAATTGATTATAGGAAAGACAATGTATTTTTGAAGTACTTTTTGTAGGTTCGAGGATCAAAATCGTACAAAACAAATGCAAACAAGTAGAATGTCTGTATTTGCTCTGCGTCGGTTACAAATAGAGGATATGGGTTGATCTTAGGGGAGGGAAGCAAATAAAGTTGAAGGAATTGTGTGTAGAATTGTGTATTATGGTAGAAAATTAGCAGAGCTTGAAAATGATTTTCTATCTCTTCTCCGTCTGTGGCTTGTTTTTTTCACTTGTTGGTCTGTTTTGAATTGGCTAAGCAGCTTATTTATAATGTTTTGAGACCACACACTTTCCTTGTAAAGTAGTGGTAGTTGTTGGATATGGAGAA
Organism: Papaver californicum; assembly: GCA_023531435.1. Lineage (NCBI taxonomy): Eukaryota > Viridiplantae > Streptophyta > Magnoliopsida > Ranunculales > Papaveraceae > Papaver > Papaver californicum. Next base: position 154,141 of record JAJJMC010023397.1, read on the forward strand.
GTGGAGGTTATGGGAATAACCGTCCACTTTGTCTCTGGGAAGTTTCTGGAAACTTCTTAGACCATGACTCATGGATCTCTGCAACCGCTCCAACTTACCACTTACTCTATAACTTCCTTGTCATGGGGTTGTGCTACACCGATGTTGTTGTAAACCGCCATACCAAAGGCCTGTGTGTTATCCCCCCCATTTTAATATGATTTAGTATCTCATAGGAGTTAGTCGGGTCATGACTTCAAAGCTATGAGCCTTGTTGTAGAATAATTTTTCTAGTAGATTTTGTTCCAATTTTGGAACATAATGACTTAAGTAATGATGCTAGCATGAATAGAAGAATGACAAGGCAGCAGAGGAACGTGGCGCAGTAGCAATGGAGCATGGGACCCAGCAGTAGTCGTGGAAGAAGCGGTGGTGCAAGGGCGCAGCAGCGGCTAGCGGAAGCGCAGGCGCAACAATGGAGCTTGAGGGAGAAGCAAAGGAGCATGGGGCGCAGCAATGTACGTGGAAGAAGCGATGGCGCGTGGGCGCAACAGTAGCCGGCGGCAGCGCAGGCGCGTGGGCGCAGCGATGGAGCTTGAGGGCGCAGCAAAGGGGCATGGGGCCCAGCAATTGTCGTGGGCGTAACAAAGGAGCGTGGGGTATGGAAGCAGCGCATGCGCTGCAGCTAGCGTTGCTACCAGCCGCGACCCTCTCCTTTTTTAGTGCTTCGGATAATGTTTGTTGTTTGGTGGCTTTATTGGTTTAGCTTCATTCCTTTGGTAGCTTTGATTGTCTTTATTGTTTTGGTTGAATTTATTGCTTTTTTGTCTTTTATTATTTTTACACATCTGTGTTAAAAGTATGGCTAGGTATTACGGAAGCCTGTACGTGTTGTTACCAGGGTTATTTCCTATATACTATTATTTATTGACATTGACTAATTCCACGATCATGACTATGGCCTATTTGGGGTTTCTCGGTCTTGTGAGATTTAATTGTTGGCATTTGTGCCTAACTTTTGCGCAGTGCATACAGAACACCTTCAAGAGATTCAGCCGTGGGAGTTTGCGATCTTGAAATTATGCTTGATGCGACTCTGCAATTAGATTGTATGCATTTAATTGGCGTTTTCATTCAGATATGGCGTCACCTCTATTCTGAATGTTTACAATTTTATATAATCAGTATACTCTGTTTTATACAAGTAGTTTTCATGATGCACATGAAATACGAGGTTTTTATTGAATAAAGCTCTGAAACTCCTCTAGTGCATATATATGCCAAAAATCTACATGGCTAGTTTAGCTAGGAGCTGAATATGTCTTGTTAATTTTCTTGTAGAATGTAAGATAGTAGTAACATTCATAATTCTGATGCTCATCAGGAATTCGTTTATTATATTTTGGCAGCCAGGCAAGGTAAGTTTTATAATTCATGCCCTTATTAAAAACCCACCATCAACACTAAGGTAACTTGATCTTACCTATTTCTAGTCAACCTTGCATTTGCATTTGCACTAAAATGTCGAACTGGTATTATGAGGACCAATATAATGCATATCGATCTGAGTTTCAAAATGGATAATATCCTTATTATGACCATAGTGGGGATAGTACCTAGGAACACTATCAACCCTCTGGAGGTTATGGTTCAGATCATGGTGATCCCAATTACTATTCGCACGTGCACCAGTCACACAAACGGGTAAATGAGCAATATTATACTGAGCAAAATGTTAGTTCTCCATCTTTGGAGGATTTAATGAAGCAGTTGCAACATAATACTTCTTATGATAAAAGTCTTTCTTTAGAAGATTCACTCAAAAAGTTAGTTAAAGTTCACGTAGGAGTGACATATTAATGGAGAAATTTTATGAAGATTCACTTAGGTGTGAATTAGATCAAAATAAAATATTTTCATCTTTAAGTACCGCTCTTAGTGAAATTAATACACGTTTAGATGCAATTGAAGAAGAAGAACGATTAGCTGTTAATATTGCTCAAAATGAATTTAATTGCCAAAATAGTGTTTCTAATTTTACCCTTGATATTAATGATTAATACTTACCTAATTTAGAGAGTGAGGTTAGAATTGAAGACACTACTTGTTCAAATAAGGTTCAATAATCTTCATGTCATTATGAGGACGAGGATAGTAGTGATGAAGAATTTAAAATTCGTAGTCATAATTATCATTAAATTTTTAAACCAATTGAGCTTCATGATAATAATGATATTTCTAGTTCCAATCCTAATAATGTTGATAATTATTTACCTATTCAAGAGGAATATGATTTAACTAGAGATATCATTGTTATAGACGATAAAATATTTCCTTATTATTATGAAAAACGATAATGGTTTAGAGGAACGAGTTTGTCCTGAGACTAGTAACTTAGAGTCTAACGATTCAAAAATAATAGTTTCTAATGAAGATGATACACTCGTAGAGGTTTTAAGTATGAGTGAGGATGTTGTCATAAACTGTAGGACTATTCATGATCCTTTACAAAGCACTATGTTTAACAATCCATTAAATGAACGTGATGAACCTCTTGGGATCACTGATTTAGAAGAAGGGGCTTTTAGGAACACCTTGGATAACCCATTGTATGGTTTTGATAATGATATTATTTTGGATCATTTGGGTAACCAGTCTTCAGAAGAAGCTGAGCGTAGTTCTGATATTAAGGACATTAGAGACCAACCGATATGTTGTGGTCCATCTGAGAGTAATGTCCGTCCTAAGTTTGGGGGTACCGATGACTCTTGTGATTTTCAAGTATCCATGCTTAAAGTCCCTCACTCGGGACTTGACATATGTGCCTCTACCATTTTAAAAGATTATCTTCATACACTTTTTCCCGAGCCTGATTTTGTTCAGAATGAAATTCAGTTGTTAGAAACTCATCCTCTGGTCGATGTGGTTTACCCAGGAAATAATACCATAATTGAATTTTTTGTCCCACCAAAATTATATTTACCAACTATAGGGAACATATGAACTTTAAATGTGTCAGATAATAAATATTGAAGTTAAACCTAATCATTTTAGGAAATCTGAATCGACACATTTTCTTAAGAATGACCACCACTTTCATGTACTTCATTGTGGTCAACTGAGTGAGTCAAATTCAATTGACTTCAAGGATCCACAATTATTTTGACTATTGTTATATGATTCGTAAGTTTTGACTAATCTTTTCTTGGTCTGGATGAAGACTTTAAACTTAGCGCTCTACGGGAGGCAACCCATATGCTTTTGGTACACGGCGCGGGTAATATCAATTTAAGGATCTTTCCCTATCTCTTTACTATGATCATGCTTTTATTCATTATCTTTAGAACATCGAGGACAATATTCAATTTAAGTTTGGGGGTAAGGGAGAAATTTTTTAAAAAATTAGTTGTACCAAAAACTCCAAAATCTAGAAACTTGTGAACAATTCAGGATAACATTAACCATTCTAGGTAGATGGAAACAAAATTCTTGTCTATAGGAGTTGATGTGCCCAGTTAAATGGTCTATTCATAAAAGGACAAAACTTAGGTATTAGAAATAACATAGTAGTCGTCACCATATCTCGGAGTTGTCACTATATCACGTTATGTTTTTATTTTTGCAACTTTTCGTGTTTATCTAAGTGATTTGGTGGGGCACTAGTGTGACCTTGTTGTGTCCGCTAAGATGAGGTAGAGTGATTGAGATCAAGCCCCATTATTTTAATTGCACTTGACCAATAATTTCACAATAAAACTAAAATAATAAACAAATAAATAATAAAAAAAGACACTTGGATAGCAATATGTGTGTGTTCTCCCTTTCTTCATCGTCTAAGCAAGCGTGGAATGCAGGATCCATGGGAACTATCATGTAATCTTCTGAAAAGGAGCATGTACTTGGGTTCAAATGATTCAATCATGTTGTCAATACATTCAATAATAAAATAATAATAATAAAAAAGTAATAATAATAATAATAATAATAATTTGTATATATTCAATAAATCGGTTGTTGGGGCCCTTGTATATACCAGATATGTTGATACTAGAATTAGGATTCAGACTAGTGTGTGCGTATCTCAATCTATTAGGGTTCATCTTGGCATGATGTTCATACATATATTCTGGGAAACACCGTTCACCTTAGTCAACATGCGCACACTTCTATCTCCATATCCATCTTCTTAATCTATTCATGTGATTGTGGTTTGTTAGATTCTGAAAATGGTGGGGTACTAGTATCACCTTGTTGTCGCCGCTAAGATGAAGTAGAGTGATTGAGATCAAGCCCCATAACTTTAATTGAACTTGACCAATAAATTCACAATAAAAATAAAATAATAAATAATAAATAATAAAAACAGACACTTGGATAGCAATATGTGTGTGTTCTTCCTGTCTCCGTCGCCTAAGCAAGCGTGAAATGCAGGATCCATGGGAACTATCATATAATCTTCTGAAAAGGAGCATGCACTTGGATTCAAATGATCCAATCATTTTGTCAATACATTCAATAAATTTTTTTTGTATATATTCAATAAATCGACCGCTGGGGCCCTTGTATATACCAGCTGTGTTGATACTAGAATTAGGCTTCAGACCAGTGGCGTATCTCAATCTATTAGGGTTCATCTTGGCATGATGTTCATACAAATATTTTTGGAAACACCGTTCACCTTAGTCAACATGTGCACACTTCTATCTCCATATCCATCTTCTTAATCTATTCATATGATTGTGGTTTGTTATATTCCGAAAATGGTGGGGCACTAGTATTACCTTGTTGTCGCCGCTAAGATGAAGTAGAGTGATTGAGATCAATCCCCATTATTTTAATTGAACTTGACCAATAATTTCACAACAAAAATAAAATAATAAATAACAAAAAAAAGACACTTGGATAGCAATATGTGTGTGTTCTCCCTGTCTCCGTCGCCTAAGCAAGGGTGGAATGCAGGATTCATGAGAACTATCATGTAATTTGCTGAAAAGGAGCATGCACTTAGATTCAAATGATCCAATAATGTTGTCAATACATTCAATAAAAAAAAATTGTATATATATTCAATAAATCGACTGCTGGGGCCCTTGTATATACAAGCTTCGTTGATACTAAAATTAGGATTCAGACTAGTGGATGCGTATCTCAATCTATTAGGGTTCATCTTGGCATGATGTTCATACATATATTCTGGGAAATACCGTTCACCTTAGTCAACATGCGTACACTTCTATCTCCATATCCATCTTCTTAATCTATTCATGTGATTGTGGTTTGTTAGATTCCAAAAATCGTGGTCCATTGTACGACTTTCTGAGTAGTGCTTTGTTTTCTTATTTATGAATTTTATTATGTTGAGTGCAAACTCGTGTACATCAATTGGATTCAAAACAGGGTAACTCCTCCCATAGCCAAAGAATTTTTTATCCAACTAAATAAAATGTTAAGTGTCTACCCCTAATTGTTCACAAGTAGCTGGAATTTGGAGTAAAAGGTTTTGTGGGTACACCTCTTGTAAACCCTCCTGAGACAAAACTCGTCCACTAGGGAAACCTAGGGGTTTAAAGGCTTGTTGAACACGTTAAGTGCAATCGCGATGCCTGCGACAGTGAGTTAGGATTTTTATTTTTTGGTTAGTTTTTCTCGAGGACTAGCAAAATATAAGTTTGGAGGTATTTGATAAACACATTTTTTTGTCTTAATTGTTCTCATATTTATATTGTTATTTTCTCAATTTTTGTACTAATGTTATTGTTTTATATATCTTTAGGTATTTTTGGAAGAATAAACTTTTGTAGAAAAATTGGCAGAAAAGTGCTAAAAACACCCCATAAAAATTAATAAAGGCACCCAAGGAATAATTACTAAACACACCCAAAATTTGGATATGGGCACCACCTTCCTTTCAGATTCAAATAAGATTTTTGGCGGCAAAACTCTTCTCAAAACAACGAATATTTGAATAAATTATTTTGGAAATTTTTAAGCAATTAAGACACGTATATTTCTTATATTATTAAGAGGACTTTGTTCACAACTTAAACACGCCCTCTTCCAATATTCTCTCACAAGTAGAAAAATAAATAATAATCTCGTGATATATTTGAAAAACAGTTTGCCGCACATAAAGAAAGAACTATATTCTCGGGTAATAAGGGGTGATCTTATCTCTTAAAGATTTTATTCTCGAGTTGTGAAGGCAATAAAACAGATCGTGATCTGTTAAAAGAAGAAAGAAATCAGGTTCAAAAGGAAAAAAAATAAATCCTGAAAATAATTTGTGATCTGTGAGTAAAGGAGAATTGATTTCGAATAGATATGGGAGCTATTGTTATTGTATTATAAATAGAGAAGATTAGAACAACTTTGAGAGAGATTGGCTTAGGGCAGACGTGTTCTGCAGCTCAGGAAAGGAAGAAGAAAAAGAAGAAAAAAAGGATTTTAGAAACTGTTGTTTACGCCGTTGTAATATCTTTTGAATTGAACGGCTATAAAGACGGTATTTGCTACAGTAAGAGCGACAGTTCCAGTTTTAATGCATTTGCAAGGCGTCATTGATTCATTGGTTCATCCAATAGTTTTTATTCATTCAGCGATGCCACTGGTCAGTTCTTTTTTGTATTACTCTTGGAGTGCGTCGTGAAATCGAAAAAGAAATAAATAAAATTATGAGCTTTTCTTATTCAGTAAATTTAATTTGTTTAATCAATTTTCTTTTATTTTTATCTCTATAAGTAGTTAATCTTCCTACCTAGGGTAGCGGAGGAAGCTATTTTTGATGTGTACTTTTAATATTTAATTTCTTTCACATAATTACTCTCTTTTAGTTTGTCATATAATTACTAATAATTTCTCTTCTAAATATGCTTTATTTTAATTGTTCTGAATGGTTTTAAAATTGTTGATCTTTTATAAGGGAAGGAGGTTATATCTTTGTGAGACGACGAAAGTTGTATAATTGTTTTTAAATGTTGTATCCTTCAAGGCCTGAGATTGGGTTCAAAACGGTCTTGTAGTAATATGAGAGTATTGTGTTTAGGATATTAAGTTTGAATTACAAACATCAGAAGTAGTGCAATCCGAAAACCTACGTTTTTCCTCATATTTGTTTATTAATTAATTTAGTTATTTTATCTTTTAATTTATTCATTAAAAATTCATCCAAATCAATTTTGTCATTAGAACATCAATTAATTATAAGTTAGAAATTACGATTATGAAATCCATGTGGAACGAACCGTGCTTGCATACTGTCTCATCGATATCCCTACTCTTGCGGTATTTAATTAAAATTTCCCATCATACAGCTCCACCAGCGGCCCAACGTCAACAACAACAACTAAGGGAAGCTCCAATAACCACATATTTCCCTTTTCCAATTGAAAAAAGTGATCGAACTTTCAGAAGTATGGATTCAGGATGGTGCGATCAACCAACCTCATATCCTACGTCCACCAATAGAGCAAGAAATGGCAAATCTTAAGTATTGTTACTTTCATAGATTTATTAATCACCCCATAAGTGATTGCAATGTCTTGAAGAAGATATTCAAAAAGAGGATTGAGTTGGGAGAAAAGGACTTGGGGACTGAAGGTGTACATAAGAACCCTCTCCATGTCAAGCATTTTACTATGTCTGAAGATCCCACTATACAAGTAGTTCAATCCCTTATGGAGCGTGTATGTGAACTTCTATACCTCTCAAAAGCGCAAGGCCATGACTTGTTCGTTGCTCTTAATCACATTGTGTCTGTCAGGAGACTACCTCCACTAAATGAAGGCAAAACACGTACTGAACCTGCACATATGGGAAAAGATGGGGGAAAGTATGATTGGGGAATTCTCAATGTTGCCGACCTCAGAGAAACTGAATTTAGGAGAACCTGGTCGATGCAGGCATTACAGTCAACATCATCCTTGTTAAGATACTCAGAGTTGTAGGGATCACACGTAGTGAAGCTGTCCATTCCCCTAATACCATTCAAGATCCTGAAAGAAGGCCTGTGAATGCCTATGGTTACATTGATCTTGAAATACAAATGGGTTCTGCATGTGCTACATCCAAATTTTACATAACAAAGAAGGACCTGGGTTATGACATGATCCCGGGACATTTATGGTTACATAGTAACAAGACTGCATCTCCCAAGGCACCTTCATTGTCGTGCCCACTTCAAGCAGACAACTCTGCACCTCACAAGAAGATTATGGCAGATGATCCTCTTTTGTATCTAGAAGAATATCAAGACTTGGCGACTATGAAGCAGGAACCAGGAGAAAGTATAACATCATATGTGGAGAGGTATCATGCTCAAGGAAAGCTTACTGAACTCATCTATTTACCACTCAACTTCCCTCACTCTTTTTATGCATGGAAAACTTAACTCTGCCTTAATCAGACGATATGAATGGATAGACTCACCTCTTTAGTATTTTTCTAAGTGGATGAACCAGACTCCCCTTCAAATCCAACATTGTATTGAGTCATTAATCACTCATGTGATAGACTCATATGATGTCCATCCATGGCAAGGAACATCATGGATACTTTCTTGTGACACTACAAGAGTGTCCACATGTGCCGTAAAACCACCCTAGGAGAATTCCAACACGCTCACACGCGTGGAATGCTAGTGTTGGCACAAAGATGAAGGAAAATCCTTGTCAACAACACATATTTAGATCCAAGCCAATGAGGGTCAATGTTTTTCAAGTAGGAGACTTGGTTATGAAAGCAGCAAGGCGCAATCGTCGTTCTAAGGCAAGCTCTGACTGGGAAGGGCCATTTATGATAGCTAGAGCTACCATTGGTGGATACTACGAGTTAATTGCTGAAGATGGAAAATTGGTAGAAGCCGCAATACAGGAGAAGTGGATCAAGGCATTTTATAACTGAAGCATCCAGGGATATTTGTCCAATTTATTTGTAATTTCAATTCCTCTAAAACGTGTACAATACATTTGCATTCAGTATCAAATTCCCTTTCATTAATCAAATTTCGAATCTATTAATCCAAAGAAACCCCTTTTAATCCAAAAACAAAATCCTTGCAATCATGCCTATCAAATATCCAATCATTCAAATCCAAATAAAAGAAATAATATCAAATAAGTCTACCATCTTTCTAGAACAAAATAAAAATGCAAAATAAAAGCCTGAAGGAGGTCGGCGAACAGTGGCCTATCCTTCTTAGAGAAGACCTTCTTCATATTTTGGAGAGCATCCTTATTCAATTTTAACTCTTGGGTCAATCTTTCAACCTCTTCCTCCCCTTGCTTGATAAGATGATAAAAAGGGATCATACTGACGCAATCTGTGACTCCTTAACAACATCAATTCCACGACCAAACCAAGCCATATTAAACTCAAGCCGGTCACATGCCTCTAGATGATACTTCCGGTTCACGAACATCCACTCAGTGATAGTAGCATTAGTCACGGTGAACATCTTATGCATGGAAGACAATACGTCACTCACACAAAAGGCTAAAAAGTTAGGGTCTCCATACTTCTTAGTGGTAGCAATATGGCCATACTTCTGCCATATTGAGTATATAATTCATCATACTCCATTGGAACGTTGAAGCCGCCAATAAGCACATGTTTTTGAAGAGGCACACTAAGTGGAGGATGAAAGGCAAGACCCGCACTAGGGTATTCATGCACAACCACACCTTTTTCAGTTTCTGTGGCATCTTCACTTTGATTTTCTACATCAATAATCATGTCAGAGAGGACTTCTTCAGGTTTTTGGGATGAAGAAATAATAACTTTATCAACATGGTCTACAATCACTACCTCTACCATGTTACTGCACTCCTCTCTAATTTCGCCCTACATAATTATCAGTTGATAAAAAAATGTGAGATTCAAGCTCCAACTAGAGTTTTCAGAGTATAAGTGAATTATTTATGTGAGTATACCTCATCAAGTATCCAAAACCTCAAGCAAATTGCCCAGACGCCTAAAAACATGTTTTCACAACAAGCTCATTAAAGGAAATTTTACATTACCATGTACAAAGTGGCAAGTTGGGAGCAATTAGTAAGAATCTAAGTTTGTGGTATTGTAATCCCTCGATTCGGAAGGCAGGGTTCGCCGATTGGAATATATGTAATGGTTTGTCGTTTCCTAACACTGAGGCCTTTTCACCATAATTGTCTCCAGAGTTGGCAAAAATCTCTGCAGTTAAGCGTGCTCGGGCAGGATCAGTTCAGGGACGGGTGACCTCTCGGGAAGATATTGTTGGATGACCATAGCGGTGCCCGTTGAAAAACCCCCACATTGTTGGATGACCGCAGTGGATAACTGGGGACAATATCGGTGGAGGTTCGGGTCATTACACTTATAAATAAAATAAATACATATTTTATTTTAAGTTTAGTCTGCTAGACTCATCAGGATAGTCAATCAAGACAAGTCTTTAGTCAAAAGACTAAGCAAGTCTCATTCGACTTAATATTAGTAGTACTTAATTCTACAAAAATTACACGAGACATCAAAGATGTCACAAATGGGGGAATATTCACAATGATATTGGTCTGGCGGTTTACGACACGTGGTGCAACAATACACCCACTACAGAGAATACTCTGGAAAGTTGGATCATCAGTTGAGTAAGGAAGTGGTAGGTTGAGAAACCGTCCATTTTACCTCAAAAAAAATGGGGAACGGTTATCAACACTTTCTCCACTTCACTACTCAACTATCGACACTTTCTTCCACATAGGAGGTCAGGTAAATGGTTACAATTGTTATGATTATAAAATAGATTTCTCAATCTATTGAACAAAAACAACACAAGAGATGACAGAACAAGTCTAAATCTGAGACAATTCTAACACAATCGGATAACTCAATCATTCAATCTTGTTACATACAGAGAACTTGTTCATAGTTTTTCACACCAATTGCATTTACAGAGTTTGATACTCTGACCTCAATCCTTGTCTCGCTTCCCTCCCTAAGACCAACACTTATCCTTTTCTTTTGCGACTGAAGCAAGACTGTAACGACCATGGTTTAGGCCAGGGTTGTACAGATTGATCTCTGGAATCTAAACAAAGTAATTCAACAGTACAAATGTTTAAGGATTAAACAAATATTCATTTGCTCTTCCAATTTTTCCCAATTTACCCTCTAAATTTATTTTATCCACAAACACCCATACCTTTACAAGTGATACGGTATACCATTAAAAGTGATCTTAAACTCTGCATAATTCATTGGAATGAGATGGGATAGAACATCACCATCCATATCCCTTACTAACAACAAATATCCATTAAAATTCTATTTTTTACCCCCATTTAATTTTGTTTGTGTCAGCCACATTCCTAACTGTAATGATGAATCTGTTTTTCCTAGAAATATCTCCTCATCCCACACAGAGAACATCAGGATCATAGTTAAGGTTTCATTCTTCTCTAGCCTCAAGAATGACTTTGTCATATGTAATCTGGTATGGAGCTCAGACCTTAACGAGGACCATAAAGTTAAGATCATACAAGCATTTTTAATAATATCTTGATTTATTTGAATGGTGGGTTCAATTTTTTATAATAGGGATAAGTTCTTTTCCATGTTAGTTTGAGATTTTAAAAACAGAAACAGGGGGACCGTTTGGTGTTTTGGTGTCATGAATAACTTCATAAAAAGACTTGAGATAGAGAATAAAAGACTGGGAAACAGACTCACGTTGTTGAAAAAAGAAGTTGCAGAGTATAAAAGAATAAAAGAGAACTTCATAAGAACTCGAGTTGTTGTAAAAGAGTTCTCATAAAAGACCACCACCCTTAACGAATTAATGACTCCCAATAAGTCCTATGTTATGAAATAATCCTTTTCAGAAAGTTCCATAGCCTATAGATAAACATTGATAGAAATAAAAAAAAAGCTACAAAAGCAGCTGCCTTAAAAAAATACTTCCAAAACAGTTGGGTGTCGTGAATGTGCTGAACCTGCAATGAGACCGCTGCAAATCCTTCAATATTGGAATATCTAAAAACGGAAAAGAAGACAAACTTATGCAAAACAGGTGACACAATAACTATTTCCTTGAAACTGATGTGAGTTTCCAAGGACCTCAGTGTAATCCCTCATCTCTTCTATCTCCACTGAAAATTAGCTCATAACCAGTGAGTTGGGAGCTATTGAAAAATGGAGTTGAGAATAACCAATGATTTAGTGATTTACGGTTTTAAATTTTATGATATGAGAAAATTCTTGATGAGATATGAAAATTAAGGATGATAATGAAAAAACTTGAGCGAGTCATCCCCATTATTTTCAAATAAGGACCTTTTGGACTCGGTTAAGACCCTTGATGCCACCGGTTTTAAATATGGCATTCAGTAAAAACAATTTGTTATATTCATAAACAGAGAGGAGATCAAAGTACCCAAATTTGGGTCAAAAACTTTGATGTTTCAAAATTTATTTGGAGATGCGGTCGTAAACAAGTATCAAGGGGAAGAAGGAATTACTTCCATTGCATAGGCAAAGAAGAAAACTTACAAGAGATGTCCAGGTATAGATCAGCTTGAAAAAGCAAGGGTGCTGGTTGAACTCTAAAATGGAAGCAAATCCAAAAAAAAAACTCTCAGAAACCACCTAGGGTTGCAGTTGCTTACCCCCATCAAATCTTCTCTGGTTTGCATCAAGATAAGGCTCATCCCATTGAAGATGAATCTTTGAATCCTGTTGAAGGACCAGTTGGAACCCTAGTGAGGCTTGCTAGACCCCGTGCCTTCTTTGGACTCGATCCAAATGGACAAGATGGAGAAACAATAGCTAATTCTCTGAATAATGTTGTTTGTCTTCCAAGATCCACAGTGTTTGAACTCAGCTCCTCCGAATCCAAGGTATACTACTTATACTCAAATCATATATTGTTGGAATCAGGAATTTTATGATTACTAGAATTTGTTTGGTTGAATAGAAAAATTGATTTTGGCTTTTCTCATATGGGGTAGCAGTAGGAGATAGTTTTCATATGGTTTTTCTAAGGCTTCTAAGAGTTATTCAGGGTCTGATTACTATCTCTTAAGATTGAATTGGATTTGTTTGGATAGATCTAGGGTTTTTAAAGATCACAAGAAAGCTAAACTGCTTTTCTCGAAATCTTTGACTATGTGGATCTTTGTTAGTACCTAAAAATCACTTCTAGGCAAAATAGTGTACTGTAGAAGTACTTGCTTTAAGTTCGAGGATCAAAATCGTACAAAACGATCCTAAACCGAGAAAATGGCCGTTCACGTATTGTTTCGGTTACAAATAGAGAAGATGGGTTAATCTTATCAGAGGGAAGCAGATAAATTGAGGAAATTAGTGGTGATGTATTGTGTGTAAAGGTGTTGAACTATGAAGAATAACAGAGCTCTTGATAATAATAAGCCTGTTCTGTTTTCTGAATAAGCTAAGTAGCCTATTTATAGTAGTTAAAAATACACATTTATTTCCTCGTAAGTAGTGTAGGTAGTGAGGAGATGGAGAGATGGATATCGTGGAGGTAATGGTATAGCCACGCCTATTATGCTTGGGAAGTTTCTAGAAACTTCTAAACCACTACTCCATTATCTCTTTAACTGTTATAGCCATCACCACTACTTGTAACTTTCCATCATGGGGTGTTGCCACACCGCATGTTGCTATAAACCATTAGATCGAAACCCCATGAAGAATCCCCCATGTAACATGTTTTGATTTCTCGCAGGATTTAGTAGATTCATGGACTATCGGACTCAAAGCACGTGAGTAATTGAGAATTTTCCGCGAGGTAATACTACCAAAGAGTTTATGCCAACGCAGTATGGCAATGGAATATCCGTAGCATGTTTGCAACATGCAAGTTGTGCTAGCAACAATGGCACATGGGACTGTTATAGGCGTGATTGGGATACTGCTAGCACATGCTAGCGTCGTAGCTATAGCCTAGGTGTTGCGAGCATTGATATTTGGGTATGTTATTGACATGTGATGGCGCTGGCAGCGAAGGACGACGTTGCACGAGCATTGGCGAGGATGGCGCCAGCAGCGAGCATCGAGAGACGAGGATGGCGCTGGTGTTGCTGGCAGCTAGCACTTGCATTGGCGCTTGTGTAGGCGCTAATGTTAGTTGGTGCAGGCGCTAGTGCTAGATGGTGTTGTGTTGGCACAGGTGATGACCTTGGCGATGGTGCTGCCAGTGTGGCTATGGCTGGCTAGCGCTGGCACTTTTTAGTGCTGTGGCCATAGCCTATTGTCACGGGCTAAGATTTTGGACTAAACCGTGCGGCACTTGAACTCTTCAAGTAAGCCTAAAAGAACACAAGAGAATTGGAGACTTAGAGATTTTAAGTGGGAGAGAGTATTTGATTATAAGAGAGAGAATATTACAATTGCTTAAGAGCTTGTTGGTGGATGATTTGAGCAAATGAGCTCTCCACCTTATATAGTATGTTATGGAGGATTCTAGAACATATTATAGAATCATCATCTTCTAGAGTATTCTATACTTTACAAGAATATACAAGGGAATATTCATTATCCAAGAATATTCTAGAATATGTGGACTTCTCTAATCTTCTAGGCTCTTCTAATGGACCTAGACTCTTGCCATGGGCCAACCCAATATGTGGGGAAAAGGGTGGGCTGTGACACTATGCTCTCTTCTTGATATTTCCGTAAATCATATATGGATATAAATTTTCTCTCAAGAACTAAAATGAGGATAAAAACGTTGTCCAATTACTCAAGAAATTCAAGTTTCCCAATTGGGACATATTTCCTCCGGTGGGCCTTTCTGGTGGGCTAGACTTAGGATGAACCTCTAGTGTTAAGCTTAAGATCATACAAAAATATTTCAACATGATTAATGCTATGGTTGTAGACCCTCTTACTAAAGTCGAATATCTTATGGAATTCTTTTATGGAAGTCCCTACAGGGGTTCCGAATGCGATCCTTGGATTCTAGTGGAAAATATTTTCCCAAAAAGCTCAAACATCCCCTGGATTTTCTTATTGGAGATCTCAATATCATGTTCAATCAATCTGAAAAATTAGGGGGAAACAACCCCCAGTCCTCTGAGTTAACCCAAATTTCTGCGATAATTGAGTCGTATGGTTTAATAGATATGAGATTCATTGGAAACAATATGGTTACTTGTTCAAACAACCATTTTGATGGTGGTCTCATTGAACAACTTCTAGATATAGCTCTTATAAATTCGGAATTGAACATCGCCTTCCCAGATTCTGCTTTGTACCATCTTTCCTCGATTGGTTCAGATCATAGTTCGCTTCTTCTATGTCTTTCAAAACCTTATTTCTCATGAGAAAAACCTTTCAAATTCTTTAATGCCTTTTTTGAACATGTACTTGTTTGTATATAATTGACTCGATTTGGAAATCCTTTTTTTAGGGTCTCCAGGTTTCCGGGTTAGCTACAAACTCAAAGCCTTGAAAGTTACATGAATGGAATAAAAACACCTTTGGAAATATAAGGACCAGAATTAAATTATACACAATACAACTTGAAATGATTCATGGGAAACTTAGGAATTCCAATTCGGCCTACGAGATATGGGACCTCCTTATGCTTGACCCTACCAAATGGTATAATATCCAAGAAGAATTTATGAAAGAAAAATCTAGAGATAATTTTATCAAACTAGGAGACATAAATACTGGATTCTTTTATAGGTCAGTTGTTAACCGCTTTAGAGTGAATATGATCCTTAATCTCAAAGATCATATGGGAAAAAATAAATCCAATCCGAGAGTATAGATGGTGGATTTTTGACAAGGGATAGAATTATAAAATCGCCCTCTACCTAGCAACAAAAACATAGAAATCTCCGTGTATATTTCTAACTTCCTATCAAAAACATGAAACACTGTATTTCTACTTATTCCGCAAGAGAATGAAGAATACAGTCTCTACAAATAACTACAGGCATTCTATACTGATCCTGTAGTCTCGCTAACATATACAATACTAATATATCAAGAATATAAAACAAACGTAGTTATAAATGGTGGATAGGATTTTATCTTGGGAAGTTAAGAGAGGACAAAGAATGACCCGGATTTCATCTTGGTAAGTTAAGGTGGGAAAAAAAGTGGTCAAGATTATAGGATCTGTTTTTAGTTTCGGGATAAGTAGCGGTCTAGGTATATTTTTATATTTTTAATAAAATCAGATTGGGTTATAAGTGGTGGTTAGGATTTCATCTTGGGTAAGATATACATAACGTACTTATAAAAGACGGTCATGATTTTATTTGGGGATGTATAAAGAGCGGTTGAGATGTATTTTTAAGGAAGGGAAAAGGAGAGCTAGAATCTTTCCAGGGGATATATAAAGAGTGGTTAGGATTTATTTTGAGGAAGGAATAAATAAAGAGTAGTCAGGATTAAAATATATTTAAGGGTTATGAATTGTCCCTGGGAAGAATGGTCCAGATTCTCTATTGATTTTCTAAATCAATGAATGTGGTTCAGGCCAACTAACCATACGTGTCTGTTTGGACAAATTAGGCTAACCATACGTGTGCAAGTATGGCGCTTGGATATCTGAGTGATAAATGGATTAAACCGCTCCCTTTTCGGTTTTTCAAAAGAAAACCCAAACTTTCTCATAAAAAAAAATCAATCGAACAACAGTTATATAGAACGCCATCACCACCACTGTAAATCTCATCGAATTGTGACTGATCCCGTGAGATTTGACCAGAAATCATAAGTTTTTTTTGTTTCCTTCACTGTGTTGTTGTTGTTATTAATGTATAGGTTTTCCCTTTATTTCCCTTTTGATCCAATATATTTTGTTTTTGTTATGATTTTGTTGAGATTCAAAGATTGAATATCTTCATTAAATTGAACCGAAGTTGCATTCTCAATGATGATGCATTTATCGGCCGAGAAACTAAATGTTAGGGTTTACTTAATTCAACTTGGATTTCTTCGGATTATCACTCAAAAAGCCTTATTTTAATTCATAAGTAGTTTTTAGTATTTCAATCATTTGATGTTCAATTTCATGTTTGATTCTTCTTTCGTGATTTTTATTTCCCAGGGTTTCATAACTTATGGTGATTTGTTCTTTTTTGTAGTGTTTTAACTAGAAGCTGGGTTAGGTTTTAGACATTGTGTTTCAAGGTTTAAGGTTGATTTTAGATATATAATTTTCAATCCATTATTCCCAGAGTAAACTAGGCTTTGTTGTATATGTAGACGACTAGAGACATGGAAAGAATTATGTGTAGATGATTGTAAGTTTTAACGTTTTTATTAGTGCAGACCTGAGAAATCATGTCAAATAAAATCATAAACGTTGGTTATCGTAAAAATTCAATAATTTGGTAGTGAGCATCGTTTTTTTGCTCCCTGCAGTTATTGTTGGTTACATGAGGCTTCTTTAAGATCATACTTTCTTTTTTTTTTTGAAAATTGTAGGAGGAAGAGTGTCCTCTTTTGGAATCGTTGTTTGGCGAAAGGTGAGGTAAAAATGGGGTTGAACTTCACATTACTGGTTCTTTAAGTGATTATATGGGAAAGCTGCGTTATCAATCTACTGGCAATGCACTTAAAGGTACCCTTTTATCAATGCACTCAATGATGTCTTTCTTTTGTTATCAACTAATACGAAATTTGTTGCTAAGTTTTTGCTGTCATATCAACTCTCTTTAAAGAATGAAGGTGTCACTCCATTAACCAATTCAGTTTTAGTCATATACTTCAAAGTATACTAATTTTGTGATGGCCTTTTTGGAAGAGAATTATATGTTTCCCCTGACAATTAATTAACATCTCAAGTAGTCTCCAAATATACCTTTTGAGACTGCAAACATTGTACGTAATCAATTACCATTAACAACTGTTATTGGGCCAAACAAGTTGATACCATCTTATTGGTATATAAATCAATGGCTGTGGTTCACACCAAATACTAGATTGGTTTCCTTCAACATAAAATTAATTTCCTTTTCCTCCGGTTGGAGGAGAGGTATGTAACGAGGATATGTAGAAATTGAGGAGAGGTCTGTAAGGATAATTGGCTTTTGCTACGGAATCAATTTAGTGGTTTGATTCTTATTTATCAATCTAGGATATAATTTTTGATCGAATCAATCTTTTGCAGATCTTGAGTTGGTTTTGGAATCCGAAGATATCTTTGAGAAGAATTCTTCAAAAGAATCGGTGCAGTATTTTCTACCGGATTCAGGTTTTACGGTTGTTATTATGAAGATGGACTCTATTTTTTTCATGTTTCCTTGACTTCAATCTTTGTAGTCGTTGTTGTATATGTATACGTAGATGTTAATCGTTGACTTCCAATTTCTGTGGATTTTTTGGTATTCCTTTTGATGCATACTGTTAGGACTTCTATTGGACCACCTCTATCAGGGTATATGTAAATTACTTTATCTTTTCTTTTCTTCCTTAAGAGATATTTGAGATTGGATTTTTTTCGAGCATCTCTGTGTAGTAGGGTACACATGTTTGATGTAGTAGTTAATCGTAGATTTGCTCAGACTTTTTGTGATGCATCGGTGGTGGTTTAAGATTTGATGCGGATTTAGGTTATAGGGTTATTATTACGAAAGCAAGATTACGGTATTGATGTGGTTTAAGAATTGTTTCTTTCCTTCACTTTTGTGTAAGCTGTATATAGCTGAGGACTATTTAACTTTCAACGATTTCTTTTAGAAAAAAGTTTCATGTAACCAGTAAATGTAATGCATCTATCTTTAGATTGGCGTTTTTTATTTTCCGATAAAGATTGAGAACGAGTATGGACATTCAGTCATGCATTCAGAGCTGCAGGTCACGCGTACAGCGAATATGGAAGTTGGAATGCCCATCAGGGTTCCATGGGTGATGTGAAAGAAAGATGATGCTCCAGGTTCTGTGGTAAGCAGCATTATACTTTGCTAACCTTTATTACCATCATTTCTTCAGGAGTTCTTGGACTTGAATGAGTTTAGCTCTCTACAACAACATCGTCATTAAATCAAGTTATGCATTTCTTTTTCAAATTGGCCTCACAAGTTATGTATTATATTATTCAGTTATTCTTCTGTTAAATGTCTTCACGAATTTGTGAGCTGATATGCTTATGTGCTTTTGTGATGCAGTTGTCATAGATTGACTATGTTGTTGCAGAGAGCTAATTCAACTTATACGATTTGGTCATAGATACTTCATACTTAGAAAACTCATTATGGGACGTACTAAGCCATACAATGTTTTGTATCTTTAGAGTTTGTCTTGTTTTGTATCTTTAGAGTTTGTCTTTGAATCGTAAAAATTTCTTTAAGTCCCAACAAATAAGGGTCAAAGATATTTCTCAACTAGATATGAATACTTCATACTTACAAAACTTATTATTGGACGTGTGTGGCCATGTGTAGCCATGTGTTATTGTTGAATATTTAGAGGTATTGTCTTTTAATCAGAATATTTTTTCTTACTAATATGAATCTTTTAAAACTCACTATTATATATGGTTCAGATATCAACTCATAGTTTGATCTTTTTTCAATCGCAGGTAGGCCGTCACTGCTGCATAAAAGAAGAAGCCTTATACAGGGGCTTCTCATGGTTTAAGGGTAACCCAAATATTGAATATGGGATACCCTATAATAATAACAAATACCTATATTACCCTTTACTCTATAACCTAAACAAAAAACCTATTAAAACCTAAACAAATTCATTAAACTCCCAACCACAATCAATAGTGTATATGAGGTATGATTCTACAAGAACCCATGTTATTTTTCTCCTTTTTGTGATCGAAGTGTGTTGGAATAATTGATTTCAAAGAAAAAATTAGGTTTCTAGAAAAATTTACGGTTGGGTTCGATTCTTAGCCAACCGTAAATATAAGTTCTCAAGAACTTACGGTTGGGAATCCAACCGTAACTGTTTTTTTTTTTTTTTACGTTTTGGTTATTTCCAAACCCATCGGTAAATCCAAATAAAGGAGATGAAGATGAAAGTTTACGGTTGGGTTCGATTCTTAGCCAACCGTAAATATAAGTTCTCAAGAACTTACGGTTGGGAACCCAACCGTAACTGTTTTTTTTTTTAATTTTACGTTTAGGTTATTTCCAAACCCAACCGTAAATCCAAATAAAAGAAATGAAGATGAAAGTTTACGGTTGGGATCGATGCTAAACACCTAACCGTGAAACTGTTATGATTGGGTTTTCCACCATGAAAATACGGTTAAGGTTAGATTAGGATGAACACCCAACCGTAAATACTATTTACGGTTGGGTTCGAGAAGAAAACCCAACCGTAATCTTACCTGAATCATAAAAAAAAATCATTTTTTTTTACATAATTTTATCAAATTTGATCCATAAAAAGACCAAGAGTTTAAGTTAGAGGTATACCTGACTACTCTCAGTGAATCTTCACTTTATCACTAGAATCACTCATTTTGGTTGAGTGAATCAAAAACTAGGGTTTTTCAAAAATCTACAAAAAGTTCTCTTTTATTTCTTCTAGTTTTTCTTCTCACTAAAACAAAAAGAAGAAAAATCTGATTTGATTTGATTAAGTATAACATTATTTTAGATTAATTATTATTAGCCTAATCTATTAGCTAAGTAGTTTTACTAATATTAACTAAACATGGATAGTTTAGCCATTATGAAAATATAATGGATAAGGGGTTTTTGAAATTCATACCTAGTGACCATATTTTGTCTTCACATGGCAATCCCCTCTATTGGAATGGGAAGCCCCTATATGAGGCTTCTAAAAGAAAGGATAAACGATAGGAATAACTGGGATTTTCTTGATTGCAGTTTGCAGGTAAGAGCATATCTTTACTATCTATATGAACCACATTTTTAGTTTAGCAAGCATTCAGACATGTTTAAGTTGATGATATGCATGTTATGTTTGTGTGGATCCTGGTAGTGCACGATCTGGTTTCACATTCAACCCGATCCGACTGATGGCCCGTTGGAAAATTAAATGAGATTTTTTGAGAGGTTTGTTTATGAAACGGAGGGACGGGCCGATAGGCCCGGACCCGGACCTGAAAAGAACATAAACAATCCTCCACGGGGTCCGGGGCAGCGTCCAGACTCAAATTTTTGAGTAGTCCCTATATATATCGAGTTACCCTATCTAGGGTTTATATCATGATTATTATCATCGTTGTATTCCTCTGGAACTCTGTTTTTGAGATCATAGTGAAAACTGCAGCCTCTTCTTGGACGTAGCCTATTTTGGGTGAACCAAGTAAATCGTGTGTGTTCTTGTTTTCATTTTGTTTTCTTTATAGCATCGATCCTAACAATGCACACATGATGATAAGTACTTTTATTTGTTTTTAAGAACTTTTGTGATATCGGTATTTGATTTTTAGGTTTGGATTTTGTTCTAAAGTTGGATATTTTTTCAGGTTTGAAATTCTACTTCTGATACTCCCTTTGTCCCATAAAAATGAATTTTCACTTTTATAAATTTACCTATTTTACAGAAGTTGTATTATTCAGGACTAAATGTGTCCACTTTGATTATTTTGCAAGGTTCTATCATGGTATAATTGTATAAGATTTTCATTCTTTTTAACAAGTCGTACGATTTTCAAAGAAATTATGATACTTTTTTCCAAGTCGATATCCTTAGTCCAGCTGCAAGGTATTACTTTGTTTTCTATTTACTACTTCCAGTAATATTGTGTCAGGTTAAGACACGAACTGGATGGCTAGACTTCATCCTGATGATGGGGCTTCATATACCTTTTACATCTTCATGGTTTAATAGATAGTCAATTAATTTTCATAAATAATCTATATGATACAACAGAAGAATAACCTAGATAACCCGATTAGTAGATTTTTCGCATTGGGAGTAGGTACATTATGTTTACACTTGTGACGTTTCTTTTTGCTTTAAATAATTACATGTGTTAAGCGAAAAAACACTTTAGTTAAAGTGCTAGAATGTAGTACAAAATGATATTAAAATGTACACCAGAGTACTAGCTTTAGGTTTTTCGGGCACACTTTCGTCCTAGGTTTTTATTTCGTATTGATTTACTCTTGGACCTGATGATATAGAAGAAGTTTGACCGGGTATTTTCCTAAAAAGTCAAGTACTAGGATGTGATACAGATTTCCCTTTTAATCTTTCTCCCTAGGTTCACCCTCTCATGGTCTCATACAAACCTTAGTCAATCGTTATGTTTTGATATTTGGGTTTTCTGTGAAACAGTCGAAGGTTTTTATCTTCATTTTTATGTTCTAATTTCAGGGTTGTCCTCCTTTGTAATTGAACTCAGACTTTGATAACCCCTGACTCAGGGTTGTCCTCTTATGGTCGATTTCTCTGAAGAGTAATTAGAGAAATAAGAATTCTAACTTTTTAGATTGCAGATTTCACCTTTATACCAGAAAGTATGCAGTTAACTTTTATCACTTAATTATGCCAGACCTTTAATATTTCAGTGGTAACTAGTTGTTTGTACTTGTGTGTTACATTTTTATATGCAGTGTCTTTTATAGTTTGAGGCTTTGAGCATGATTTAAATTGCGTTTTGTAATCTGGAGGATGACACAATAGAGTATACATTTACAAATATAACTGAACAGTGTGAATGTTGCATGCCACGTTCATATACATTGTTATCTTTGTATGCTTTTTGTTTATGTTATTCAAGCCAAACCTTAAAATCTTACAGCTCATGCAGAGGGACTTCAAATTCTTCACTATGAAGTAGGTCAGAAATATGAACCTCACAACGACTACTTTCTCGATCATTTCAACACAAAGAATGGGGTCAGCTGATAGCTACCGTTCTTATATATCTTAAGAGTCCTACTTTCTTCATGCATATCTTTTACTATATGCTTTTTTTCTTCATGTGTGGAACGTCACAGACTGAAATGTTCCTCCTTTTTATTTGTCAACTTTTACAGCTCAGACGTAGAAGGAGGAGGTGAAACAGTATTTCCAGCTGCAAAAGGAAACATCAGTTCGGTACCATGGTGGAATGAATTATCCGAGTGTGGAAAGAAGGGTCTCTCTGTTAAACCAAGAATGGGAGATGCATTGCTGTTCTGGAGAATGAGACCTGATGCCTCTCTAGATCCATCAAGTTTGCATGGTATGTGTTTTTTTATTCCTTACAGTGTTAGAAAAATCAGTTTTTGTTGTTGCTTCTATGTCTTAAGATGCTGAGGAGTATGGTACATTCCATTATACAAACATGTTCAACTACAAACACGACAGGAAATATTTCCCACATTAGATAGCATTTTTCCCAATGTGAAATAAGCCGAGTTAATATCTCATTCCGATTTTGTTCCCGGTGGTTACCCAGTGATTTCAGGTAACAAATGGTCATCTCACTGGTATATAAATGGTCTGAAGTCAAGCGAATTTGGCGTGACCATATGGTATCGGACACACTATTCCTTTGTACTCATAGAGTGTCAAATGGAACCGAGATTTTTTGTGTATTTTTGAACACGCCAGCATTTATGTGTTTAAATAGTCGGCAATAGCCACGCCATAAATCGAAAGCATATCTATATGGTGGTAAGAATCCCAAGTTTTTATCCCATTTGACGTGGCAATTAGTTGTCTATAGACACACAATTAGTTTTTAAAGTGTCTATTGCTTAACCTTTAGCCACGAGATATGTATTTTAACGTGTTTACTGCGCAACATGTAGACACAAGATATGTCTTTTAACGTGTCTATTGTGTAACCTATAGACACGCAAATAATTTTTATTGTCTATTGTTTAACCTTTAACCACGATGTTTTAAAGTGTCTATTGTTTAACCTTTAGTCATGAGAGATAAATTTTAACGTGTCTACTGTGTAACCTATAGACACGCAAATTGTTTTTAAAGTTTCCATTGTTTAACTTATAGACACGCAAAAATAATAATTAATGTGTCTGTTTTTTATCTTATAGATACGCATTATTAGTTTAGCGTGTCTATATGTTCTGTTTAGCCACGCCAATACAATATTTGATGCAATCTTGTACCATATATTCGTTCTAGACTAGGTGAAGATGATGAAATTTCCTCCGTTCATAATAGATGCAATTACCACCATCCACGTGGTATATTAGGAGTCGTCCATTTCTTTCCAAAAATTTATCATTCTTTAAAATTAATGAAACGTGGCTAGATCCTAGACCGTGCGCGTTTTTTAATACGGAATAAGATGATGAAATATCTATCGTTAAACTAGATGCATTTTACACCATCCACGTGGTTCCATTCCAAGTTATTTATTTCATACCATAAAAATATTATATCTTTAAACGTGGCTAAATCGCGAACCTCACACGCGTGCAGATATCGGTGAAAGATGATGAAATTTTAACCATTCACGTGGTACTAACTGAGCCGTTTATTTCTTGCCAAAATTTACTATTTTAAAAAAATATAAACCCTATACGTGTCGTGAACTAGGTGAAAGGCGATATAATCTGGGTCGTTAAACTAGATGTTTCCAACGTCGTCCACCTGGGACTAACCGACCCGTTCATTTCATACCAATTTTTATAATATTTTAAAAGTTCATGTAACGTG
Source organism: Papaver californicum (assembly GCA_023531435.1). Classification (NCBI taxonomy): domain Eukaryota; kingdom Viridiplantae; phylum Streptophyta; class Magnoliopsida; order Ranunculales; family Papaveraceae; genus Papaver; species Papaver californicum. The sequence goes on from JAJJMC010023397.1 coordinate 178,684, forward strand.
ATTAAATCTCATATTCATTGATAACAAAATTCATATTAATAACTCACACATTACCATGTTTAGCTTTTGCTCTAACATTTGCAAAGGAAAATAATAGGAACCATTTATGTATAACGTTATATCTTTGACTTTTTAGGTTTTGGTGTCTCCCCATCAGTTCTTTGCACTTTCTTAGTAGAGTTAAGCCTCGTAACCCTACTTCTCGCTGATCCAGGTGCAATAAATTTCCTTTTCGTCGCCTTCTTAGGCTTTGTTTGTTTCGTATCCAGTTGATCTTCGGGAAGTGTTTTCCCACCAATATGTTTTCTTTGTTGACTCTCGGTTTGTAGACTCTCAACATGTTGACTCTCGGTTTGTAGACTCTCAACATGTTGACTCTCGGTTTGTAGACTCTCGTCTTGTTGACTCCTGAAATGTTGATAGGCTGCGTTTTCGGTATTCTGTTGATCATCTGCTAGGCCACTAGGTTCTACAACATGTGCTCTTAGATCACTGTCTGATTTCTTATCAGAAACTTGAACAACTACCGGTTGTTGCTGAGGATTTCCATGTTGCGGAGTTTCCTGCAACAAATATTTAGGATTAATGCAAAGATATATTCCCAAACCCAACGTGAACTCAGTTGGTAATGTGAATTCTCATCAGGACACGGATAAAATTATTTCCCAGCAATAATTTACTAGAATGAAGGTTGCACCTTTTTAACAGTGATTGAAAAACTGCACAATGCAAAACTAGCACCCATACTCAAATCGGTAACCCAATATCTCTATTTAGTAAAATCTCTAATTAACACTGGCATTCATGTTTCATTTAGTTAATAACATATTTGTGTTTTTACCAGATAGACTGATTTACGTAAAAGAATGTATTTGATGAATAAAGCAAAAAAGCTAAGAAACTAACCTTGTCAGTGAAAATACAGTTAGCTTTCGTCCAAGCCAGTTGACTTGCACGAGCATTTTGTAATGTCTCAAACTCTCTAGTAGGTACCGACAAAGGGAGTGTTGGGTCTACAACCTCATCAATTAAGACAGCGTAGTTGTCACTAGCAAGATCTTCTCCATGTACTTTCCGGTTTGTCACATCATGAAGAACAGTACCTCTAGCAACGATGTTTTTCCTTAGATCTAGACCAAAAATCGCATTTTTAAAGCTGCTGAAATGTACGGTATGTGGACATCGTTTAGAGAGGAAATTATAAAATTAACATAATAGATTCAAAGGCCAGCAACAAAAAAATATATTTTTCCAGATGTCATAGTATGATGTTCCCCAGTAGATAAGGGAAACTTCTGTAGAGATATTGAAGAAATAGTCTGGGGAATACCGGTAGAGTTCTGCATAACATTAGGAGAGTGTTTCTTAGATCCATTAGAATGGTTGCTAGGTGTCGGAGTTTCTTGTGAAAGTAACCACATATCTCGAATTATATAGGTTCTTTAATTTACTTTGGCTTTTGTGATTCATATAGTTGATAACATGTTTCTTTGTGATATCCTTCTTAATAAATACAAACTAGATATACTAGTTTATGTAAAAAACTACTCAACGAACAAAGCAAACAAGCCAAGCAACTAACCTTAGCCTTAAGAGGATTAGCAAATTGAACATTAGACTTTGGCCAAGGAATCATTTTCCCAAGAGCATCTCCTAAATTTTCCATACCATCAGTTTGTATGGGTAGACGGTAACCTTGTTTTTCTACTTTATCAATAGAGATATTGAAACACTGAGCCGCTTCATAAGTACCCCAACCAAGTAATAGTTGGTCTTCCTCACACCTGAAAGTTCTGCCTCTAGCCAGGATGTTTGTCCTACTATCACCCCATATGATGCATTTTTTACCCTGCAGAAATTTATGGCATATGAACATGTAAAGAGAAAAATCAAAAACGATATTAGATTTAAAATGAAAGTAAAAAAATACATACCTGTGGAACTACTTTAGGTTTCTTGATCTGAGATTGGCTTGGATTAGGAAGAGCCAGTGATTTCACAGCCTCGGTAAATTGGCCAGGTTTTGGTCGACTTACCTGCATCAGCAGGGTAGTATATGGCATATGAACACCGTTAAGAGAAAAATAAAAAACGGTATTACATTTAGAATGCAAGTAAGAAAATAAAAAAAATATATACCTTTGGAACTGTTTTAGTTGTCTTAATATGAGATTTGCTTGGATTAGGTGGAGTTGATAATTTCACAGTCTCTGTAGGTTTCACAAATTTTAGATTGCTTACCTGCAGCAGTAAAGTAGTATATAGGATTCGTATAACAAATATACCAAAGTCCAATGTGAATGCGTTGGTTATATGAAGAAACGGGTAAAATCATTTCCTAACCACGTAAGTAGCAACTTAGAATGAAGGTTGTATCTTTTTTACAGTTATTGAATTATGGCACACTACAAAACTAGCTCATTATCAAATCGGTAACCACATTTATCGATCTATAGGGTTCTCTAATTTTCACTAGCATCCGTGATTCATATGGTTGATAGGATATTTGTGTCTCATATCCCTCTAAATACAAACAAGATAAGACTGGTTTATGTTAAAACATATTCCGTGAATAAAGCAAACAAGCCAAGAAACCAATCTTGTGATTCACAATGGTAAGGGTTGTTGGCCAAAAAATTAAAGTATCAGTATCAACATCTTTTAAAGTTTCTTTCCCAGCATAGGGTACGGGTAACCTGATTTTTTCATCAATAACATCATCAATCCGGACGCGGTGGCAGTCAATAGTAGTCTTGATTCCTGAGCAAAAAAACACCTCTACTGGCTTTGGCGGGTACGCTATGCCTGTGGCAACGATTTTAGACTTTGTTCCATACATAAGTTTGCATCATAAGCCATGCAGAACACATGGTGTATAAACATCGTATATAGAAAACACCAACACGGTATAGATTTAAGTGCCTGGAAAAAATATATTTATTTTTCCCGGTGAGACTTCTTTGGATGACACATTATGAGATTCCTCCATAGAAGGAGGAGACGTAGACTTATTTTGAGAAAATAAAGATGCAGGGGATTCAGTAGAAGGGCCCGTCGTTCTTGTACCAGGAGAGTGTTGCTTAGATCCAGCAGACCCTTTCCCACTTCCAGAAGACTTCTTTTGTACGGATTTCCCATTATTTTTTGAAGACTTTTCAGGTGCATTTCCAACCGATCATCCGGTTTTGAACATATCTTATGCTTAGATCGATCGGAGAAGTAGCTAGGTCCTCCATCGTTCACCTGCGTGGATGACAGTGTACTTTTCTGATTTTCCTGAAGTGTGTAGTTGAACAACGTTAGTAACAATTAAAAATTAAAACTTAGTCTTTTAAGCACACACTATCCAATTATAACTCAGTTCACTTACTTTTTCCCCAGAATTGCCTAGTATCATGCCCACAACTTCTGGTACAGGATGACCGTAAATCTCCATGGATGTTGTTAATGCCTTAACCAAAATTTTCATTTCCGCATATTGTTGATCCTTAGCTGCCATCTGTTCATTTAGTTTATCAATGAAGTCTTTCTTGTATTTTCTCGATCGTACGCCATCATTCCGGTAAATGCTAGCAGTCATCCCAAAGCAAGCTCCTCTCCTACACCCATCGTTATCTTTGTCGATCACAAGAGTTAGGGCATCCTCTTTATGAATAACATTTTTATCTCCGTCTTGAATCTTCTTTTGTGTCTCAGCCTGTGTATAAAATCTATTAAAAAAAATGTTAAATTATGATTTAAACTTTACGCACTTACTTTACTGATAAACATGAGATTTATTCGGTTTTCTCACAATTTTATCTACCGCCTCCCTGACTGATTCATCTGGTAAATTTATGTCTTTGTCTTCTCATGCTTTTATCCACATGAAGCACCGATCGGAAAGTTGATCTTCGGTAACACCTCTTTTTCTGGCCTGGTAGTTATCAAACACACGTAGGAGTTTACGTCCAGTTACATATATTATGACATCAACTATAAGACATAAAATCAATTCCAAAGCATCCTATACGACAAAAGTACAAAATGCATGGTAATATATGAGTATTCTATAATAGGGCACATCCATATACGGTTACAAGTTGCTGCTTATATGAGACACACACAGCACGACAAATGAAACACAAAATCAGTGGAACAATGCTCATTTTTACACTGCGGTGTATAATAAGACAAAGGACTTACTAATTTTTCTTTTAATCCCACTATCCCGAACGTCCTGTCCGATGTGGGTATTTGGAGTGCGATATTGCTTCTTTTCCCTTTTCGGATTTAACCTTGCAGTGGAGACAAAAAGAATCTCATCAATATGTTAGGCTAGCCAATAAGCATGAAACTATGGTAAATATAGCAATGTGTATCCTCTAACCTTGAATTCTGGTGATTGTACATGTTATACGAATTTGGTCCAGGATTCTTTGTCCACAACCGTTTTATACTTTCTGGGAACTTTTGCAAGTTGTTCTGGATTATCAAGATAGGGAGCTACAGGGTTGTTGTACATTTTCCTTCTGAAGTCTCGCAACTGAGTACCAAGACGTGACATTGTATAATCCTTCCTTGAATCGGGGAGGTCAAAATATAACTACCTTTTAATGGTATGTTAGCCACAGTTACACAACAAAAAACGATGAATAACGGAAGATCCAAAGATTCATACCTTTAATGAATCCCACATTGTCTCCTTTATGTCCGGATCGACATTTTTCCATTTCATATATCGAAGGCCAACTTTTAAACGGACCAAGTGTCCCAAATAACTACTGAATAAACATTTGTGCTCGTCGTTAGGTCTTTTATATCTATAAATTTCTATTTCACGTTTTTCCAGGTTCTTTTTGTCAAACTCTGAATGAAGCTTAACTAATACCGTCATTCCCCTCTCATTCTTCTTTTTCATACTTTGTTGGTTTGGCTGCTCTGCATCTTCCCCTTGTTTTTCTTTTGCCTCTATTACTTCGACACTGTTTGGAAATATCATAAACAACCTTAGAATACATGTGTTTTTTTAGTAAAAACAAACCATATAAGATTTCAAACATTACCAGAAATTTTTTCACATATATCAGCTCCAGCATCTTCTGAATCTTCGTCTAGAGAGTCACTGTCGTTGTCTTCAGCCCCAGCATCTTCTAGAAATTCATCTATAGAGTCACTGTTGTTGTCTTCATCTCCTCCTCCTCTTGTATAATAATCACTTAAACCATCTTCAGAACCCCGTCGTTCATCCTCAGACATGTCGTTATGGCCGTCATCTCCCATAACATAATTTGTGTACGTAAGTTCCAGTTTAGAATATAAGCTTATTTTAGAATAACATTAGCTAAAACTAACAACAAAAGCAACATGTTTTACAATTATATGACCTACATTCAATATTCAAATAATCCCTCCAATAGAACACCAATAAAAACTTATTGATGCGTGTAACTTAAATATAAAACATCATTGTAACAAACACAATCTCATCTTGATTGAAACCCCTTATATTATATTATATATCTAAGATCTGAAGAAAATAAACTGTGAATCCCTTTTTCAAAAGGAAAAAAGAAAAAGTAAACCGAGATTGAGACAACCCATGATTGTCAGTAACTACAAATTTAATACAGCCGAAATAAAAACCCAAATCATGTTTTAACTAGTAAAAGAACCTATAACATCTAACATCTGATTCTATAATATAAAAAAAACAGAAAAAAACTAATATAAGTATTCAATCGAAAATGGGTTATAGAAATAGTACCAGTAAGAACGAGCGAGTGTGATTAGATAGATTATCTGTAAAGATGAGAGTTAGCAATACAATTATGATTTTAGAAAAAATAAATCAAGTTATAAAAACTGGATGGAGAAGAAAGTAGAACTTAACTTTCTTATTTGACCAAAACATTAAGCGAGAATTGATTTTAGTTTTGAAATCACCCCGCCCAGTAAAATTCCAAAATTTCATTTTCATCATCGCGCCAAACATATGAGTTAGAATGCAGATTCGAAATTTTTGGTTTTTTGTTCTTCCATAAATTTTCTTTCCAAGTATTTGATTTTTTGATTTGTATCCAATATGGTTAATTTCCCAGAGAATCTCGGGGTGGTTATCTTACTTTTAGGATTAAATTGTTTATTTCCCAAAACCACGAACTTCACTTTCTTATCTCTAACCAACTACAAAAAAGGTCATAGAACATATTTAGGGGTATAATATTTCTGTATTTCGAATTATATTTTCCCTAATTTTCAACAAATAGATCATACTCCCTTTCCTTTTATCATTAATTGAGTCATTCAAGTTATTGGGACTATGTTGAGGAAAGGAGATATTAGAGGTTGCAGTGTTATAGGGAGCTTTTATCCCCCTACTATATGGACCGGCCCAATAGCCCATATTTTCAGAATTCATAAAAAGAGTCGTGGTTAGTGTCTCCTGATAACACAAGCATTTCCCACATGCGGTTACATGAGTTATATGGTTGCCATTTGTCAAAAACCCACTTAAGTACACCATCAGAGTGATTAAACCCACTTAAGCATACCATCAGAGTGATTAGACAGGTATAATTATTAGATACATAGACATCTGAAATGGCGGTAGGGGAATAGAGAGATGCAAATGCTTGGGGAACACCCCATCAAAATCAATTTGTGGTGATTGAGTACCATTTATCCCTAAAAGTTGCTCTAGAAAGCAGAGAGAGAACCATTTATTCCATTTACTTTATTTGCAGTCTGAAAAGTACTTGTTTGGTGATTTTATTTTAGGTAATTGTCAGAAGATTACGTATAACTTCAATGATTTTATATTATTTTTTTCACTAGCCATTTGTACATGTTTAAAGTCGTAAAAGCAACAGCAAGGAGATAATAAAATCAAACATAATATGCTAAATTAACTGGTCTTTGTTGTTTACAGGAAACTAAATTTTCTATTGTTTTTCCATATTTTCAGTTAATTATAGTTATTATTCCCTTATTTTTTTCAAAAGAAAAGAGTGATATGCGCACTACATAAAAACGAAAAACAAAAAATAGTTAGAGTGGCTATCCCATACTACACATTATAAATGGTTAAAACTCACAACCCTCGTTTATTTTATGATTCTAGACTTAAATAATAAAAGAAATCATAAACATTATCATCTCCTAAATAACAAATAAAGAAATGGAAAGAACCTTCAAAGTTTTCATAGAAAAAACTAAAAAAAAAAAAACCTTCAAAAGAAATTAAAAAATAACCATCAAATGAACCTTAATTTCCACCACTTATGCTTAAAAAAATAAAATAGGCTTGGGCTTGTCATCCTCAGATTTGCCGATTTCTGCTTCATCAATCTCCACAGGATTGTTGGGATGGTAAGATACAGTTGGAACTACGTCTTTAAAAAATACCTTGGGCATTTCTGGTATGCCAGAATCTTGTAGTGTCTCATTAACTGGTATGTCAGGCTTTCCATTAGTAATTTCATTACAAGCAGGAACATCAGCATCCTCAACACCACCGACTTCAGCACGAGTTTCAGCATCCAAAGGAACACCAAAAACCTTATTCAAACCACTCAAAGTAATTGTAATTCTTAAATTACGGACCCATACATTAGTCGAGGACATTTTTGGATTCTCTCATCAATTTCATCTCTGTTATCCCTCTTAGAACTCATTTTTCTACAATACTTTATGTATCTATCTTTTATTTTATGTTGGTGTGGATTGTACGACCTCTTTAATCACTACTTATATCTCTAATAATAAATACCCTAATTATTTTTAGGTTAAGTGTTTTATATTTGATTGCCTAATTTCTTGGTATTCCATATAAAGTACACCAAATATTTCAGTTTCCATATCACTAAAAATATGGCAGTATATATATAATATCATACAGAATGAATATTTCATGTTTATCTAATTTCTTTTTTAATATAATCTAGTTTTTTTGAAAGAATAATCTAATCTAGTTTCCAAACATTCCAAAATTGTTAAATCACCATCTTCATAGAATGCTTAAAAAAAAAAGTAAGAAATACCCTATTTTATTTTTTATTTTCATTAACCCCAATTACCTAAATTATATCATCCACAATATCTCACTGTCAACACCAAATATATAAGTTTCCATATCACACTCTCTCTTTATATATGGTCCTATTTTTACAGTCCAATATTAACAAATTAATGCGACTTATAAAATGCACATTTGTAGAGGTAAATCATATCGTGTCAGTTGGTTTAAACCCTACATGAAAGTGAGACTAGGCGTGACCCGTGAAAGCCTATTAGGAACAGTTGTGTTTTTTAAGTGAGACTAATTTAAAAGGGATTAATAGGCGAAATTTTCCAATTACTTTCAGAGAGAAATTTGGAGAGGAAGATATTTATCAATAATTGTGCATTTAAATTTTCTAAATCAATCAAACATGGTTGGTGATGGTGATCGACGAAGAGAAAAGGACAAAGCCTCCATGACTGAGCAACAGTTGAAAGAGATAGAAGAGAAGGAAAAAGAAGAAAGGTTGATCACCGTAATGCGGTTGATAGGGGAGTTGAACAAGGATGATCTGGAGGCAGTACAAAACAGAGCAAAAGACTTATTGCATGATATTGAACTCGGGAAAAACTGGGAAGAAGTGTGTGCAGTATTAAGGGATCAGGAAGAGAAACTAGAAGCGTTACCAAAAAAGCGTCCTCTTGATCCCTTCAAAGATAACAACGAGAAGGAAAGGTTTGAGGCAGTGCAGGCGAAAAAGATGAGGTTGGAGACAGCGGAGGAGATCATGAAGGAAAGTGTGGAAGAATATTTTCCTCGCGGTAGTGATGCAAGTGATGAGGAAGATGAAGAGCAAGTTATTGTGTATGAAAGTGAAACACCCACTCCAGATTCAGTGGAAATGGCGATTGCAGAGGATGCTGCTGCTGAAGACCTAGAAGAGGAACTTGACGAGTTTCGCGAAAATAAAATAAATGGGGCTAATGATGCATTATTGGATTAATAGACCGATTCCGAAGCGGACAAGTCATATGGAGATGAAAACGAAGCGGATGAGACGGATGAGGAGGAAGAGGAATATGATGATTCTGATTCCGAATGATAGACTAGCAATGGGTAAGTCTTCTCGACATTTGAATTTTTCTGTAGAGAGTTGGTAGATTTTTGGGTAAGTTCTCGAACGGAAATGATGTTATAAGTTTAAAAATGGTTGCATAACTTATATTATTTTGAAGAAATACCTATCATCAAAGTACAAATAAGAATTCAAATAGAGAGGGGTCTAATGCAAATGGTGAGTCACTGAATAATGTTTTATTTTTGGTTTTGGAAGTTTCAATAGAATTGTGGAAGTGGCAGTGGATACTGGAAATGTACGGGACGATGAAAGGGAAAGTAGTGTTTTTTTTTTTTTTTTTTTTTTTTTTTGGATTTTGGGTGTATAAGACGGAGAGATACTTGTAAATGGCATATCAATTTTGCCTTAATGTTTTAGTTATGAACATGTAACTGGGTATGAAATGATAGTGTTGCTGCTAAATGTTGTTCAACACTGAATTGAACAGAAAGGTTGTAACATTTTTGAAACCCAATATGATGAAGTAAAGTTATTTATATTGTTCGATGATTGGGTATGATTGGATTGTTGGGTATTGATGATGTTGGAGATGCAGGTAGTAATCTAGAAACTAAAACTATGATCAAAGAACTAGAACAGGTAATTGAAAACCACACAAAGAAAATAAAAAATGGGCGCAATCATATAAAATGCAAGAGTAAACTGCGTTGAAAACAAGTCATTTTAGTCCTTATTAATAGTTTGCCCTGCAATTCTCTGGGTTTGCAGAAGGTACATATATGTTCAAAATTACATCTTTGATTCTCTATTCAGTCCAATTCACAGTTATACTAAACTTAATGAATCTCAGAATTCTCTTTACAAGTTGAAGATGAGATGTAGTGGGAGCATGCATAAATTGGGAAATATGATTGACAAAGAAACATAAATCATGTCTAGTCAGAGTCAAGTATTGCAAACCTCCAACTAAACTTCTGTAGAAGCACCATATTCTAGAGGATCACCATTGTATAGAGAAATCCTTGGACCTGCAGCAACTAGTGTCCTAGCAGGGTCACGGTTTAACATATCAGCCTTTTCAAGAAGTTGCAATGCATACTTATTCTGTGTAAGAAGAATAGAATTTGCATACCTAGTACATTCAATCCCAAGAAATAGTGCAAAGAACCTAGCTTCTTCATTGAAAATTCCCTCCAGAAATCCACTAAACCTCTCAAACCAAGCCCGAGGAGCTTGTTTTAGTCCATAAAGTGACTTTTTCAAATGACAAACATAATCATGATGAGTCTCATCAATAAAACCTTTTGCCCGATTCATATAAACATCGTCATGAAGGAAACCATAGAAAGAAGTATTTGATACATCCAACTGTCTAATAGTCAAACCACACCTGATTGTAGTAGATTTCACAACTGGACTAAAGGTTTATGAAAAATCTATCCCATCTTATTGGTTAAAGCCTTCTTCTAATAATATCTAATAACAGTAAACACTAATTGGTAAAGAGGCATATACACCCCTAGTTTTAGTTTACAATATGGCTAAGGGAACAAATTATGAACATCTATATACGTTTGAAATTGAAAAAAAAAATAACACTCCAGCACAGAATAAGAGTTCAAAAAAAAAAATCACAAGATATAGATCTTCTATCAAATATATGATTAACAAAAATTGGCATGCGCTTTGGTTGCGTCGTATTGAACTTGTACATAATTGACACAAACACTACTTGTAGAGGATTATGCACACCTTATTTATTCTATAATTTGACAACGAATACAAATCAAAAAGATTCTTGAAATTATCCTATTTCCCGAGATGCTGCTTCTCAAAACAGAATACAAGCTTTATTCACTAACGCTGACATCCTACAACCAAATACTATATATGAGTCTAAGTTTAACAACCAAATATTCTTAAAAGGTATAAAAAGATTTCTTTAGATCATCTGTCAATAACATGAATCAGGATTGCATAATATTCAACCTATAAAATCAACTGACACCTAAAACTACTTGGTGGAGGAATAACGCATGCTACCGAGATGTTCATAATCACAAAAACATACTCAAAACATGATGCAATTCACAACAATATCAAATACAAATAAACCTAAAATCTATAACCACATATAGATCTGAAAGATAGAAATGTTCGTAATCACCATCAGAAATTGCATCATTCAAAATCAATAGTTTGTAACCTCCAATTTGTAAAATCAGTAAACCCCCAAATGTTAAAAGAAAAAATTGATTCAGAGAAAATGAATGAATAACATACCTTAGATGAAGATAACCCAGATTTGCATTTCCAAAATTATGACTCCGTGTCAACTAATACTTCTATGAGAGATCGATTAAACCTAAATCTAAGCTTAAATCGATGTTTCACATATTATACTAATAACTGATTATAGTTCTTGATGAAGTTTTCCGAAGCTCAAATCGATGGAATTAAAAATGGATGGAGATGAAATGATAGATGGAAGGAGCTATGTATCAGACTATCAGTTGTTCCCAACCAATTAACTTTTTCTCTTCTAATTTCACCTCGGTAGATTTTTGTGGTTCATTGGCAGACCGGAATATTTGAGTCTGATTTTGTGCACACTCTTTAACGAATGTGCACCTGACCTTTTGATCTCCACCATAGATTCAATTTTTGGATTTATGTAACAAGGGTCGAGATACTAAACATGGAGGGTAATGGGCCCATCTGTAGTTAATTAACCTATCAAATAATTATGTCAAGTATACACTAGTGTGCTTATTTTATTTTGCTTGACCTATTTTGTTTGACATTAGTTTATTTTAGACCTCCAGTATATATTTTCTGGTTAATCGGAGATTGGGACCCATTAGAAGTATTTGAGCATTTACGAAGATTTTTTTTTAAATTGCCACCTGATCAGATTTGCCAACATATACCGGAAAAGTCTCATAAATATTAAGAAACAAACCATTGGAGGTGTGTACGCAGACATAATGCAATACACCAGCATCACATTATGCCTCTCAACAGGTGATGGCTCTTCTGAATATAACCAACATCGGTACAATTAGGGTTCCGGTGAAAATTTATTTTCATTATAGGAATGAGTTATTAAGCAGAATATGACTAGCATCGGCACATTTATGGTTCCTGGGAAGATTCATTTTCATATATTGGAATGAGTCATTAAGCAGAATATAATCGAGATCGGTACATTAATGGTTTAGGTTTCTTGTGAAGATTCATATTCATACATTGGAATGAGTCTATCTGCAGAATATGCCCAAAATCGGTAAATCGAACTAGGTTCCGGTGAAGACTCATTTTCATATATTAGAATGAGTCATTAAGCATAATATGAACAACATCGGTACATCGAACTAGGTTTCCGGTGAATATTCATTTTCATATATTATAGTGAGTCATTAGTTCGCACAGAATACGACCAACATTGGTACATTAAGGGTTTCAATGAAGATTTATTTTTATTGGAATGAGTCTTTAAGCAGAATATGACCAACATCGGTACATCAAACTAGGGTTCTGGTAAAGATTCATTTTCAAATATTGGAATGAATCATTAAGCATAATATGACCAAGATTGGCACATTTAGGGTTCTTGTGAAGATTCATTTTCATATATTGGAATGTGTCATTAAGTAGAATATGGCCAACGTTGGCACACTTAATTAGGGTTTGGGGTTCTTGTGAAGGTTCATTTTTATATATTAGAATGAGTCATTAAGAATAATATGACCAACATTAGTACATCAAACTAGGGTTCCGGTAAAGATTCATTTTCATATATTGGAATGAGTCATTAAGCAAAATATGACCAACATCAGCACATTTAGGGTTCCGGTGAAGATTCATTTTCATATATTGGAATGAGTCATTAAGAATAATATGACCAAAGCTCATACATTTAATTAGGGTTTAGGGTTCTTGTGAAGATTCATTTTCATATAGTCTTTAAGCATAATATGACCAACGTTAGTACATTTAGGGTTTAGGGTTCCGGTGAAAATTCATTTTCATATATTGGAATGAGTCGTTAAGTAGAATATGACCAACACCGGTATATTTAGGGTTCCGGTGAAGATTCAAACTCAATATAATAGGTCTATTTTATTTTGATTTTTTTTTGGAACTCAAGTCGCTGGTAATCACCCAATAACTTTACCACGATACTACAATGACATATCGGTTTTTAATATAAAGGACCAGAATACCTTTACAGTAATTGGATCATGAAATATTATACGTTTTTTTAACATAAATATCTTTTCAAGTCTTTATAAATAATTGGAGCATAAAGTATATTATAGTACGTTTTTAGCATAAATGACCAATATACCCTTATAAGAAATAGAATGAATGAAATATACTACTATGGTTTATCAAATTGAGGAAATGTAATTGTCAAACCCAAGAAAGAATTAAGGTGATTCCATAAAAAAGGGAAAGAATTAAGGTACTCTAGATTCACTTTATCAAGTACAAGTATCGAATAGGCAAGAGATGTAGTTAACAAATGGTCCCATTTACCCTCCATATTTAGGATCTCGACCCTTGTTATATAACTCCCAAAATTGAATCAATGGTGGAGATTAAAATGTCACATGCACACTCGTTAGAGAGTATGCACAAAATTAGACTCAAATATTTTGGTTTTCCAATGAACCATAAAAATCTACCGAGGTGAAACTAGAAGAGAAAAAGATAATTTTTTTGGAATAATTCTCAATATCTATCAAAAAATTCCTAGCATGGTTCTCTTTTTTTTCTCCCCAATCTCTCAAAACAGATTCATACATCCTTTTTCTCAAATTAAAATCACAAATTTAGCAATCAAAACTAGAAATTATCAAAAGAATCATACCAAGAAAAAACATTCATTCTTCATTAAACCCATGTCAGTTACTTACAAATATCCCAAAAAAAAAACCTCTGTCCAGAAAATAGATAATAGTTCTAACAGAAAAATAAACATCCCATCACAAAAACTTAAAACAAACCAACAAACTGTACATCCCAACTTAAAAACAAACCAACAAATTCTATAAACCCTTAAAAACAAAATTTAAATATGTCCGAGAAAAAAAAATAGTAGAAACTTCACCAATTTTCATACCGTATCCAGAAAGATGAGCAACAAACACTAAAAAGACCTATTCAAGAAAAACTTGTTAAGCATAATTTTAAGAAAAATTCTAAGCTTAACAACCATGGTCCTTATGATGTTTCAGTGATGATTAATCATAATCATCTCCATCATTGTTGTTGTAATCATCTTCCTCATTGCATGCACTCTCATCACTACCAGTTGAAGCAGCAGTATAATACCCATCTCCAACATCTCCTCCAGAACCATTACTCTCATCTTCATCCTCTTTTTCTTCATCAAATGCATCTTCATCTTCAAGCGGCTTTTCATTTGTATCAAGCCTATCAATGGTTTCACCATCTGAATCAACATTTAAACGTTCTCTCATGGTCCTTGAAAATACTGGAGGATTCCCTTTCTCTGCTAAGTATTTTTCATACCAAACATCTTCAATCCTCTAAGCTTCTCTTCTCCGTTTCTCTTCTGCATCAGACCTTCCTCAAATGTCTCTTCTTCTTCATCAAAGCCTTCTTCATCCTTGTCAGACTCACTCTCTGTTGCACTTCGAATTTTCCGCTAAACCAAATGCTTATCATTATCATCATCTCTTTCCCTCTATTTTCGTGCATCCCTTGCCATCCTCTTCTTCTTCCATAACGCATAATCAACAAAATTTTCTTGACGTACATGTTCATATTCTGCTCTCTGGTTGCATCTCATCTTGCAAAAAAAATTCAAATTCTCTAACTCTCGTGGATCTAAAGTTAGAGCAATATGCTTGGCATGATTATATTCTGCTGAAGGAAAATTATTTTCTAGGGCATTTTCTCCTTGATTTGCCATTTTTCTTTGTTGATAAACTTCTTTCCTTTTTTAGTTTAATTCTCTGTATTTTGGAAATTATTTCTCCTACCCTTCTTATAATATCTTTAAAGATGCCATTAACAGTCATTTAAGGCATTTGGTTGAATATCACTTCCCTTGGCAGTTCAGGCATGCGCAACAACTTCTAAACCATCATAACTCCTTCTTAACTCGTACTCTTCAAGATTGCTAATAGGGGGTACCAAATTAGTGGGGGTGTATAAAATTAGTCATATGGCTAACCAGGTGTTGTTAGTCAGGTTCAACACCTGTATAATTAGATAGGCTTCTCTTGGGAATAGGAGTGAGGAAAAAAAAGAACATTAATAACACGATTATAAAGGGGGGGTTATCCATAAGTGCACAAAATATTTAAATTTCTATATCACTAGACCCATTCATAAGTATGCAAAATATATAATTTTTCATATCACTAAAAATATGGCAGTAAATAAATAATGAGATATAGAATGAATATTTCATGTATATCTAAATCCATGATCTTTGTAATTTTGTTTAATTGTTTGCATTAACTTCAATTACCTAAATTATATCGGCCAAAATATCACATTGTCAACACCATATATATAAGTTTCCATATCACTCTCTTTATAAATATATGGGTCTTATAAAAATACAACACCATATTTCTTTTAGTTGTTTTCTCATATTTTTATAGACCAATATTAGAAATTTGACGAAATTTACGTACCATTAACTTTGACTTGTAGGTGTACATTTGTGACTTGACTCGGTGTCCTCATTTAGATCTTCATTTATAACATGAAACATGTCGAATATGTATAGAAGAATATCACACCTCACTCAAAGTTGTTTTTCTTCTACAAATCACTTTTCATTCCCTTTCGGTCAGAAGAAACTGCAAATCTTATTGCTACCAAGTTTTTGTTATGGGTCATGTAATGTTAGATTCAATTCACTTAGAAATACCCTAGGAGACGATTTTAAGATCTCATAGTACGATGTGAGAGTACTTCAGCCTAGATTCGGCGTATTTATAATCTGCATGAGGAATCATGCAGATTATTGACGTTTATGTGAGATTAATGCATTTGATGTCGATGGACATTGTGTGGAATTGGTTCATGGAGAGAGTAGATGCAGTTGTACCTTTGGTCGGGAATTTTTCAGTCTCCAACTACATGTTGATCGACTTCAAGAACAAGTGGATCGACTTCAAGAACGATTGGTTCGGGATTTCAACCACGAAGATATGGCATCTATGTTTGATGATGCAAGAAGACTAGATTAAATAAATAGGTTTCTTATTGATCAGAAGTATGGTATATGATATCGACGATATTTAGTACTCTTTTTTAGTTATTTTTTAATAAAATAATATAATAGCAATTTTGCTAATTTTTTTCATTTTTGTAAGCAGGAATTCTGCTAATTAAGATAAAGTTTATTGACAATTGTTTCCTGTTTTTTTTGCATAACACCCGTTGGTCTTGTGTTTTGGTGTCAAAACACTACTTTCAATATCTAATTCATCTATTAAAATAATCCCACTTCTTTCAAATTTCAAACTGCCCTTCAGTTACAAAACACTCAGATATTTTTCATTCATTTGTATTAAACCTTAATTTTCAAGACTATTATCATTTTCTATATTTGAAGCATAGATTGTTATCATTGATCTAAATATAAATCACCTATACAAAAACTAAGATTTATCTCCCTTAATATAATAGAAAAATTCATTAAGCAGAATATGGCCAACATCGATATATTTATCTGTGTCACGTGTTGTGTCGTGCCAATGTGCATATTAGTCTGTCACAACACAACACAACCCATTAAGCTAACGTGATGTGTCGTGTCGTGTCGTGCCAGATCACGTGTTGTGCTGTGTTGTGCTCGAATTTTAACGTGTTGTATTGTGTCATAAACGTGCTGGCATAACCCAATTTACACCTCTATATTTAGGGTTCCAGTGAAGATTCAGACTCAACTGATGAGGTCGTTAAGAAGAATATGACCAACATTTGCAAAATATTATGGGTTTTGTTGAAATTCCTGACTCAACTAATAAGGTTATTAAGCATAGTACGTCCAACATCGGTACATTAAGGTTACTTTGAAGATCCAAACTCAATAAAATAGTTTATTAAGAAAAATATGCCCAACATCGATACATTTAGGGTTTTGATGAAGATTCTGACTCAGCTGATGAGGTCTTTAAGTAGAAAATGACCAACATCGGTACATTTAGGGTTTCATTGAAGATCCTAACCCGAAATAAATATTCATAGGCATAATATGCGCCCAACATTGATGCATTTAGGGGTTCAGGTGAAGATTCTGAATCAATAGTTAGTCATAAACAAATGAAGTCATTAAGAAGAATATATGACCAACATCGGTACATTAATGGTTTCGTTGAAAACTATGACCCAACAAAACAGGTCATTAAGCAGAATATGACCAACATCAATATATTTTGGGTTCCATTGAAGATTCTGACTAAACTGATGATGTCATTAAGCAAATATGACCAACATCGGTAAATATTAAGGGTTCCGTTGAAAATCCTAGCTCAACTAATAAGGTTATTAAGCAAAATACGTCCAACAACGGTACA
>JAJJMC010023397.1:200405-221711 GCA_023531435.1 Papaver californicum
AATCATATTTGTTATGGTGAAAATATCAAAGAGACCTAACCCTAAATTTGTAAAGTAAAATCGTCAAAAAAAGAAACTGACACTTACCGAAACCCTAATAATAATACTATTACCTTTACTTTTGTACTACGTATTCAATGTGGGGAAAAAATAGAAGTCCCCTAAGATAGGACATGCTTATAGTTATAGGCTTATAGGTTTTATAAAATATTTTAGAAATTGATTGAGAGAGATGGCTGATAAGACCATTAACTAAAGTCATTATAGTTATAGGTGTTATGAAAGATTTTAGAGATCTCATGAGAGAGATGGTCGATAAGACCAGTCACTAAAGCCATAAATGATTAAAAAATAGTGGATGATTTAGTTTATAATGTGGGGTTAATAATTCTTTATAGTTTTTTCTTATTTATAAAAACTCATTCCATCAGATACTGCTGTACCGTATAAAAGCAATAATTTTTTTTATTATGTGTCTATTGCCAATAAAATTTTTAAAATCAACTTCTTAAATTTATAAAAAATATTTTTATTATATAAAAATAAAATAAAATATAATATAATATAAACCATTAAATTATCAAAAAAGTATCACATATGCTTATATTAGTTTTTGTTCGGAATTAATATGAATATGGGTAATTATCACTAATCCTCATCAATATGGTCTGAATCACTTTCTTCACTTGATCCAGGCCTGCCTTCACTAGTTCCAGAAAAAGCCAATTCCATTTCATCAGTATACGAACAATTTGCATAACTTACCTCCTTCGAACTATCTGAATCAATATTAGGTGCTATGACCTTTGGTGGCTTTACCCTATTACTCAGATAAATATAGTCAATCTTGGCCGAGATGGACGTGATATCGCCGATAATAGTACCGGTTCCGGCACTCACCCGAGACGATACACACTATATCCCCGATACGGTATTTGGCCGATAATCTCAGTCGAGATGGACCGGGACGAGTTGACCGATATTAGTGTGTGGGAAATTTTTTTAAATTAAAAATAAAAATTAAAAATTAATTTCCTCATTTTAGGGTTTCCAATTGTTGCTCATGTTTTATGGGTTTCATCTCAATTTCATGTCTCAATTTCCATGTTTGTATGTAATTATTGTTTCATGCTCAATAATTGATGATATGATAACAATTGTCTTAGGTTTGAGCTTTACATTTCTGATTTTTGTACGTGAGTTTTGTTAGATATAGTCCCACATCACCTACATCCTCAGTATTTGTGAAGTTTAAGAGCTAGGAAAACCTATCCTTGCAAGCCGGTTTTCGAGGATAGTTAGGCCCATGGGTTTCTAAGAGGTTTTATCTGTTTCATATAAATATCGAGATTTTGGTGATATCCTGAGTTTGTTAGGTAGTATTTTAGAAAATTAAGTACTAGTTTTATATCTTAATAGGTGCAATATGTGAAAAAGTTTGATATAATAATTATAGGTATAAAATTTGGAACCGAGATTTCACCGATATTTAAATGATAATCTCCCTGATACAAAGTTGTACCAGTGTCTTGATCCCAGTAGAGAAAAACCAAAATCCGATATAAACTATATTGATGCAGATACATTGTACTACTAAAGATAGCCTTTGTATCCAAGTGGTAAAGTTGGGTATAAATTGGCTTTAAGGTAATTGAATAAAGATCTGGAAAAGAATTTGGTTTTTTGTATGTTGCAAGCAATCATTGAATAAAGCTCGAGTTCATTAATAAATACCAGTTTATGAACATTTTAGTTATGTGTAATTAAGAAATACAAATTTTAAAATTAGGGGAATGAGAATATTATACTTGAAATGGGTAAACCCTTTGATAACAATATGGTTTAGTTAGGGATGTTAATGGGTACCCATTACCCGGAACCGGAACCGGAACCGGGTGCATTGGGTCCGGGTCCTTTGATGGGACCCATTAACAATATTGGTGCCCAACGGGTAGAACCGTTAGGAACCGATAAGATTTCGAGTCCAAATGGGTATTATCCACCGGGTACCAGCGGGTATCGGGTACCCGAATATATGTTATTTTTGTTGCTAACATTGTGGCAGTTGGATTGCATTAACCACGATTGAGTTAAATATTAAAATAATTAAATAAAGTGTATCGGAAACATAAAAGACAGGGTATAAAAAATGAGTAAAGGAAAACAAAGAGTACATTATAGTTTTATCTCCCAAGTCCCCAAACTAATACTTAAAGTTTCAGTATCAAACCTATATATCAAAAGTAATCATGATGAGTCTAGTAGTAACTTATTTACAATTTCTTGTTGATAAACTGATGAGATTATAGCTTATTTGTCTTCACGGTTGTTCCTTGTTATATAGATGATGATATTGTTCAGTCTGAAGTCGATGATGATGATGAGGATGAGCATGATGATCAAGAGGACTATGATGAAGATGAGGAAGATGATCAAGAGGATGAGGATGATGATGTTGATAATCCGGAATACAGGTTTTGATTTGGGCTGGCGCTTGAGGATAAAGATGAAGCTGAAGATGAGGATGAAGATGATGTTGATGATGTTGATGATGATGATGATGATGATGATGATTCGCCATTCAAATATGTGGTCACAATTGTGGACATCAACAATGAAGAAGAAGGGGATTCTCACTGATCTAGTCCTCTAGTCTGATGTTTCTGATATGCATGCATGGTATTCAATCACATCTTGTTCCATCATATTTTGTTATAATTATGTCTTTATCTTTTATCTTTTATATTTTTTTTTTATTTGGGTATATTTATTTAATGTTTTTTCTGAAGCTTCCTGGAAATTAATACATCAATCTTGTGATATTCAAACTTATAAATTTTTTGGGAATGTTTAATATTTACGGATGCAATACTTCTTTAGATACTATGTGCATATATTGTTAAATATTTGTCTATTTTTCATCTGTTTGAGTACTAATTTTTTGACAAGAAAAAGAACAAGATAATGAATGAGTACTTTGGTTAATGATTATTTTAGTTATGTGCAAATACAAATTTTAGAATTAGGGGAATGAGAAAATTGAATTGGAAAGGGATGAATTCTTTGTTAAGCATATGGCCTAGTTTATTCTAGGGTTTCTATCTAATTCACCACATACTTCCCATTTCCCATTTACCCTAATCCAGTGGGATTTTTGATTTTTTCCTTGGTAGGTAAATTTGGTCAGAAGGTTAATCTTTTGCAGCCTTGGGGAAGCAACCCTCAAGGGCATGATAAAAGATAATTAGGGTATATAATTTGAGTTAACATAGGAAAAAACTTGTCTTATATTTTCCATTCTGAATCTGTTGAACATATATTATAGAATTTATAAATTTTTCCATATATTTAGCAAAAAGTCTTTAACTCTATTCCAATTTCATGGACTTAAGACTCTCACAATTTTAATAGTCATCCAAATTTACGCAAGTTTGGAATATTTTGTTAACAAATTTGGGGCATAATTAACTAAATTATGCAATTACTTACCGTTTATCATTTATTCCTTTTATTCAAATTTGATTCATTGCATGTTATACAAAGGATATTTTTAGTGCATCAAATTTTTACGTGGATCATTATGATTATCTGTTAATCAATCAATTAATGGTATATCATTTTCCTATGAATTATTTTTATTATATAAAAATATGCATGTACAAAAATTGTACTTCATGTCATTGGGACATATAAAAATTATACTTCATGTCATAGAGACATGTCTAAAAATTGTTTCATAAATGATCCACTTTTGGGGTCGACCATTTGAAGAAATGTGAGGGGGCAGTATTTATGGAGGTGGCAAAATGAAGAACAATGTGTTGGGGGCGGTATTTATGGAGGTGGGAAAATGATGCGTAATGATGCTTCACGTCCCCACCCTTTTGTATAACATTTACAAATAATTATTTAGTTTACCCAAATGCAGAAATTATAATTGTACGGATTGTGTATTAGGTACACCAAACGTTGGAAACCATTCGATGGTTATCTATATAAAGTTCCATTGTACATTCTCCATCTTCATAACTATTCTACTATTGAATATATATCACCGATGGATAAGTTTCCTTTAGAACTAAAAACCGAGATATTAGGGCGACTACCTACAACAGAATGTGTTTTCCATAACAAATCTGTTTGTGGAAACTAGAGGGCCATCCTTGGTGATATTAAAATTGGTCTTCTCTTCTGTGTCACATCGCGTGTGGGAGGCTAACCAGGTTCACAACTCTTCTACAGGGAACATTTGAACCAGGAATTGTTTGAGGCTATCGTAGCCAACAGTCATCCGGAAGATAGACTTATGTGGTATTTTACACATCCATTGATTAGATCTTGTAATGTTCTCGTGTGTTTATATGTCTACTGTGACTCCTTCCAAGATCATGTTTACATTTTGAATCCAGAAACAGGTCAGCACATACATCTCCCTCGAAAATCCGGGCAGCCTGGCGGTGGATACACGAGCTTAATAGGAGGTTTCGACTACTATCAAAGTACTGATGAATACAAGGTGGTTCGAATTGACCCGACGGGCAAAGTTGAAGTACACACTCTCGGCGACAAGATGGGATGGAGGAACCTTGAGGATATTTCTGTAAGATTACATGGATCAGGTGTACATACACATGGGTGTATTTTTTGGATAGACGACACGTACTCAATGATAGTATCTTTCAATTTGAGAAGTGAGACGTTCAACACACGCTCATTACCACCCGCTCAGATACCTGAAGATGGATTCCCAGTCGTTGCGTTGATGTTGTTTGGTGTTACTCTTTGTGCGTACTACGTACATGATCGTAATAAAGAGGTCAGCATAGATTTTTGGACATTAGACGATAACAATGTTTTTGACACACCTCCTGGGGAACTCGGGAATAGAATTGGGGACACGGGTTTATAATAAAGTTAACATGGTATGAATGGCCATGTTATGCCCCGATTTCTATGGGTAAGAACAACGACATACTATTGTGGGACGCCCGACGTATATTGCTTTATAAAACATCCCCCGGAACTTTGAGGGAAATCTGGGGGGAAATACCGTTTAGAATGTGTGTTAAAATAGTTCCTCAAAAGAAGAGCATGGTCTCATTGGAAAATTTTGGAGGAGTATCGGAGACGTGCGATGACGATATCCATGTCACTCACACAATCACTTATCATCAATAAAATTACTACACTTCCTTTTATCAAGGAAAAAGGTTATTATAACCATTAATGTATTCTTTTTCAGCTCCACTCAGTTTGTCAAACGCTTGTTAATATCTATATTATAATATTATATAATATTTACTCATGTGTTCAATTTTTGCTCGTATCGATTCAACATAATTCGGCCACGAGATATTCTTTTTGGGCTACAATGTTTGAAATGTTACAAATGCCAGAAGAATTGATGACATCCAAATATCCAAGTTAGACTCGAAGTAATCAAAACAACAGTGCAAAAAATGGTTTCAATCATTGAAATCATTATTCATATGATCACCATAACTTTTATCAAAGTCATCCCAAGATGCAAAACCCTTGGGAGGAGGATCATTATAAATAGCTTCATTGGCAGGAGCAGGGGAAGTCCTCCCGTTCTTCATTGGAAAACTCTTCTAATATATCACCAATATTTTCCACAAAGTCATCCCAAGAAGCAAAACCATTAGGAGGAGGAGGATTCTTGCTTACTGGCATATTGACAGGAACTGAAGAATTCTCATTAGAACTCATTTTCTCATCAACTTTTTTTTTTAATCCCTTTCTCACTTTCTTCTAGCTTTCTTATGGTGCACTTTTTATGACACATATAATCACTAAATATATTATATCTTATACCATATATATGTATTTTCTTATACGCGTACAAGAAGGCACGTTTTATGATGTGTATTTTTGCTTAAAGGGGCGACAAATATAATTAGCTATGGAATGAATATATTGTCGTATCTAATTTCATTTTTTATATGCATATCTAGTATCCAAATATAAGTATACTGTAGGATATTTTTACCATGAATATAACAAACAAAATCTAGGATAAATATGGAGAGTGTGAAGAGTAGTCAAAGCAAAAACTTCTGCAGTAGGATAAGAATGGTTGTAATTCAGTTTTAATTAGACGTATATAATTTTGCTTCAACCATAAAGAAATCTCTCTAGAAAACTAAACAAGTTGTTAAATATGATCATCTTCCAAGCAAAACCATCCTTTCAGTTATGCGTCAAGTTGCAGCATCACTCTAGCAATTCGAGCATTTAAGTCTTTCTACTCAATATATTCATCAATTGATCTTTTTGGTATTTAGCTGTTTTTTATTTTAAGGATTTTTACTCATATGATTTTTATAATTAAACATAATTTATTTATTTTACAAATTGAGAAAGGTCTTTTTTTATAAGCATATGGTTGGATGGTTCTGGAGAGCAATATCTAAAAAATTACAAGGCTCTTATTCGATTGTCATTTGGGGATTTGTTGATTGATGATTTTATCATGAGTTTTGTATGACTCCTAGGTGTGGTATGCATGTAGTGATATTGTATAGTCAATTAGTGGAGGAATTGTTTTTAATATTGTAATGGCATATTTTGTTGTTCCACATAGCACAGAACAGATATAAGATGCCATACTCTGGATGGTTGTTTCTTTATGTAATATTGGTGTTTAATTATATGACATGATCCATCTTTAACAGTACTCATATACCTTTCTTTGTGGACAACACATTGGTGCAATATTAGACTTCTTCAAGAAAAGCTATATTTGTTCTATTATCCAAAGCAGATGTTCTAATTTTTGATACTTTAGTTTTAATATATTCGAAATAAGGACTCAGTTTTAATCTAGCTAGATTTAGAGACATTTGTAATAGAAAATAGAAAAGAGGGGGGCTACATGGGATGATATGAATGATAACAATAACAAGGGTAAAATAATTTGTATTGATATGGAGGACCCAGAGGTTACCTCTAAGATGACCCATCTTCAAACAACAAAGGACATTGTTGGTGAACTTAATGAGGCATCTGCAGAACAAGCAAGGATGAGAGCAGAGAAAGAAAAGAAGGCTCTAGAATAAATGGCAAAGCAGAGAAGACTTTTACATTTGTCCCAAGACGCGCAAATCAGAAAGTAGCTCAAGGGAAGCAAAATCCTCTGGCTATCACCAACTTTTGAATCAAGGCATGCGGATGAATTTCATAGTTTCAAAATTGAATAGGTCTTTAACAAGTGCACTTATTGAGAGAAGCTTTCAATCAAAAAGGGTTTGGATATTGTTTACAAATCCGAGTCGGAGCAGGAAGAAGACCAAATTGTGGTTGAAACATTTAATGAAGAAAAATGAAGAATAAGAGTTAGGAGTCCTGGCCTGACTGAGAGTTAGATTGTGAAAATGTAGATCCCTAGTTTAACCTTTTTGGGTAATTGTTTGGTATTGTATTTTGGAAACTTTATTGGGATACTGGTGGTTAGCATGTGAACTTTTTGGTATATTTTTGGCTTAAGGTTGTTTCATATTTGTATTTTCTTGTTTGTATAGATAGTTAATCCCTGTTTTTTGGTATAAATCATGCATATGATTATTGAATAAGTGATTGTGGTCTGTGATTACTCTTTGTATACATATGAATCTTGCAACGAATAATTAAAAAATTTATTAGGACCCCAACAAGTGGAAATTACAAGTTTTTAACGTGACCTGCAGGTAGCTGAGAATTTGCAATGGATCCTAGAGTGATGGATAAATCTTGGATGGGTACCAATAGAACCAAAGAGCCTTATCTTGAGGGAGTAGAGACATTTATAAATTATGTTGTCCACCGATGGGAGATTGAGAATCGGATCGAATCACGTGACGCTGATGAACCAATTATGATTTTATGTCCATGTGTGAAATGTTTGAACCGCTACACTCACAATGTGTATATTGTTAAGTACCATTTGGAATTTAAAAGAATAAATGTTAGCGGTCAATGCGAACTTAAAGGTTATATAACAACTTCAGCAACACGTACTCCACATTTTATAAAATTACCTATCAACTATTTATTAATTTAATTCGTGCATTAATCATATAAATTTTGTTTGTAAATTCGGTATGGAATGAGTATTAATCGTATCAAATTTCGTTTTTTTAGAGCCGTTAAAGCAGAAAATTGTGCAGTATAATAAAAAAATATACGACAGTTATTTCAGGTTTGACTAAAAAAAATCTTAAAATGGCACGTGCTGCTAGCCGTCCCTGAAATACACTTGTTATAAATCAAAATATTACCTTCCTTTTTTAATTGATTGCCATTTACACTACAGTTCATTCTTTACCCTAAGAAGAAAAACTGCCAAAAATAACTCCTCCCAAGTTTGAACAAGTCTTTGTGTTCATCTCTTTCGTCTCTTAAAGTTTTACTCTTAAATCTTCTAATCTATCCCTAGAAAATAAAACAAGTGGTTTACTTTGATCATTATCCTACCAAAACCATTCCCCTATCAGTTTTGCTTCAACTTATTGCATACTCGATTCGATCGTGTAAGTATTTGTGTTCAGTACTTTTTTGTTATCCAGGAGAATAACTCTATTGGTCATTGGAGGATTAAAATTTCTTCTTATGCAAATGAATATATCTAGGTAGTTAATCTCTTGTTTTTGGTATAATTCAAATGATAATTGAACTTCAAATTGTGGTTTGTGATTAACCTTTGTATACGTAATTAATACTTTTTGCAATGATAATTAAGATTTTATTCGAACCACAACAACGTTTATACAGGTGGTTGACTAGTTCTTTTGTGGCAAGGTAGCTGAAAATTTATGATGGATCCTAGGTAATTGGATAAATCTTGGATGGGTACCAATAGAATAGCCTTATGTTGATGGAGTCAATGCATTTTTAAAGAATGATGTCCACCATTTGGAGAGTGCAAATCCGGTGGAATCACGTCACGCTGAAGAACCAATTAGGATTCCATGTCCATGTGTGGATTGTATAAACCTCTATCATCGCAAAATAGAGAAGGTTAGGTACCATTTACAATCTAGGGGAATAAATACAAAGTATACCATATGGGATAAGCATGGGGAGTCAACAAGAAGGAGGCCTTGTGATGGCTACGATGATCCGTACTATGAAGAAGATGTTAATTACACAGCAGACGCTGCAGAGACTAGAGAAATGGTTGAAGCTTTAGGATATCATTTCCCAGCGGAATCTGAGAAGTTGCTACGGCTACTGGAAGATGCTCAGAAAACCCTCTATGGAGGATGTTCAAAATATATAAATATATATACAGTGTGTAAGTTGTTCAACTTGAAGAGCAGGCACGGAGCATCAGACAAGTTCTTTAATGAACTTCTACCTTTGTTAAAAGATATGCTCCCTCCAGAAAATGAATTGATGAAAAATACATATGAAGCTAAGAAGGTGATATAACAATTGGGTTCAGGGTATAAAAGGATACATTTATGCATCAATCACTGCATTCTCTATAGGAAACAATACAAGGATGAAGTCAAGTGTCCCAACTATGGGAAACCAAGATGGAAAGTTGACACAAACACACAAGAGGTGTACGAGAATATTCCGGCAAAAGTCTTGTGGTATTTCCCCATCATCCCCAGATTTCAACGTCTGTTTAAGTCAAAGAAAATAGTCGAGTATATATTATGGCACGACAAGCATAGAAATAAAGACGAGGGTGTTTTACGACATCTGGCAGACTTACCACAATGGAAAGCGATAGATGAAAGATACAAAGAAATCGGTGACGATGCTAGAAATCTGAGGCTAGGCATTTTGGCTGACGGAGTTGACGTACACAAAGGCACGTTGAAATATCACAGTGTATGGCCAATTCTGACGTGATTTACAACCTTTTATCGTGGTTGTGTATGAAAAGAAAGTTCACCATGTTGTCATTACTGATAGATGGCTCGCCTTGTAATAACATAGATGTTATGATGGAACCTTTCGTTGAGGATCTTAAGCGCTTATTTGAAGGAGTTGAATGTTTTGATGCGTTAGCACAAGAGAATTTTACTCTATGTGCAGTTGTTTTATAGACAATAGATTACCCTATTCTCGGTACATTGTGTGGTTGCAAATACTCGGGAAAAATAGCCTGTGTGGTGTGTGGGAAAAAAAGTAAGTATGTCAGACTCAAAAACTGCAATAAAGAGTGTTATATCGTTCATAGAAGATACCTAACATATAATCATCCATTCAGAGAACAGAAGGGGTTCAATGGACAAGAAGAACATGGTGTACCTTATGAACCTAGGACCGGGGAACAAATATACAAGGAGGTAAGATATATAGAGAATTCATGGGGAAATGGACCGGGGAACATTAAAGTGGAATTGGTGCAGGTTAAGCCCGGAAGAAGTGGAAAGATAAAAATGAAGAGAGTCCAAAATAAAATCCAACCGAAAAGTTCAACGCGGGGCGGCGATAATTATTGGAAAAATCTCAATATATGGTTCCGGCTCCTCCCCTATTGGTGGCATCATCTTGTTCACCACTGTATAGATTTCATGCACGTCAAAAAGAATGTCTGCGAGAGCCTCATCGGAACATTGTTGGACATAGAATTTAAGACGAAAGATGGAGTGAATACTCGATTGGATCTGCAGGCTCAGGGGTTTAAATCAAATTTGCATCCTGTGCCAGATGGTAAATGATAATTTGTACTACCCTCAGCAAGTTACACATTAACCACGGAAGAAAATGAAAAGTTCTGTCAAACATTGTTAGAGTTAAAGGTTCCGCAAGGGTATCGTTCAAACTTTTCAAACCTGGTGAGTTAAAAAGATCGAAAGCTTATCGGACTAAAATCACATAACTATCACATGCTAATGCAACAGTTTTTTCCCATTGTGATTAATTCAATTATGCTGCAGCCAACAAGATACGCTATTATCAGGTTTTGTTACTTTTTCAGAGCAATATCAAGCAAAGAAATCAAGGTGCATAGCTAGACAAATTGCAGGATTATCTCTATGTGACGTTGTGTTTACTAGAAAAATATTTTCCTCCATCCTTTTTCGATATCATGGTTCATTTAACTATGCAACTTACCATGGAAGTTAAATTATGTGAAATAGAAACAGACCCGGAGAAGGCATTGCTGAAGGGAATATTGCAGAAGAGACAATAGAGATGTTCAGTGAGCACCAAAGAAACATGAAGACAGTTGGAATTCCACCTGACAAGCATAACTCATCTGACGCTGGTGAAGATTCAATTCCTTTAGAGGGAAAATGAATATCAACTGGTAAATTGATGGTTATCAGTGCTGAATTATGAGAGAAAGCGCATTCCTATGTAATGCAGAATTCGCCTGAAGTTGTTCCGTACATCAGGTTAGTATTAGTTTTGAACTTTTTTGTTTTATTTTTCTCGTTTTTGGCATGTGAATTTTTTTGAAAAGATAACAACATTTATCATTATACTGCCCAGCCCACACATTAATATTTTGAAAAATATCCCAACGAACGGGAAGCACAACGGCATAAACGGCATAGTGAAACGTTCGGGAAATGGCTAAAAAGGGAGGTAAGAGTTTGCAGAAAATGTTACTTTTGCCACGTAATTTTTGTGTCAAGATGAAGGCTAATCTGTATTATGTATTTCAAGTTAGGAGAGAGCGGCCAGCCTCTAAAGAAAGTGTCAGTGAGAGATTAAGGTGGCTCTCAGAGAAACCGAACCTTGATGTAATGAAATTCGAATCATACTAGATAAATGGATACATGTTTCGCACACAATCTCATGAAGATTCAGTAAACCAGAAAACGGGGTTTACGTACAGGCAACTGACACGAAGATTGGAAAAGAGGGAGTAACCCTTGATCAAGCGGATTATTTCGGTGTTTTACAAAAAAATATGGGTGTTGACTTATCATGAAGATAAAATACCATTTTTCAAGTGTAATTGGGTTGACAATAAAAAAGGGCTCAAAAGACAGACTTAGATACATTTTGGTTGAGCTTAATATGTTAGGACACCAGGAGGATCCATTTATTATAGCCTCACAAACTAATGATACGAATATAATTTATACATATTTAACGTTTAATTTATATTTTCTTATTATCATTTTTATACTAACTTTATTATTTTTATCTTTTATAGGTAGCATATGTAAATCTCGAAGTTAGAAGCGAAACATGGCTAAGTATACGGTACAGACATTATTCACCAGTGCGGCACCGGAACCATTGTCAATCTCTACACATATCTAAGCTCTAAAGTTGCATATTGGACCGGTGTTATACTGTATAGCATGGTCGACCATCTTAATTAAGTATATACAGAAAAGAGGCTCGCAACTTAAAAGTGAGAAATGAAAGAAATGCATAAGACGTACAAGTCAGTAGAAAGTGGCAATAATGCTATTATATATCTATATATGGAGTTTAACTTCATAGTTTGAATATGGAGAGGAAATGAGATTTTCTTTATCTTTTGGACGGATGGCAAAGGTCAAGGGTATTAGTGAGTTAATTGAGTCGATTTTGTGTTGGTACTGGACTTTAGTAACTAGTGGTGGAGGCCCAATCTCTAATGGGTGTAAAGAATTTTATACTCTTAGAAAACCGGGAGTCAGGAGAGAAGAGTTGGTTCTGGACAGACGGAGAGAGGATTCGTATTGGAGGGATTGATTTCTTCCTGGGAGTTGGTGAGAGGAAGAGGAATTTTTGTGACTCGTTGTTTTGGTTGGCTGCTGGGTTTGTCATAGGAAGAGTTTTCTGGGGGATTGGATTTGAGGTGCAAAGGAAGGTCTGACGCAGGAAAAGAGGAGGGAAGACAGTGACTTCTGGCCGGTAGTTTTGTATAATAAATAAGAGTTTATCTTTTTTTCTCTCTGTATTTATTTTTATAGGTTTTAAAAAACATAAATGTTTTTAATTTTCTGTAGCTAGGTTTTTATGTTGAAACCATTTGAAATATTAGACCAATTAAATTTATTATTTGGTAAAAGACTATTATGATTTGAATAAATTAATTCAATAATTTTGTTTATTGATTTATTGAAAAATTAGTTGTTGTTTCACCGGTTCAGTATGATACAGTAACCTTTGTTCCTTATAAATAGGTTCATAAATATATTTGTCTACTTATTTGATATTCTATGCTTGGGTTAAATCCTTTGATGAGGTATGCTTAGAATAGTCAGGTATTATTTGTGAATTTATATTTAGTTTCATATAATTTTCTCGCTAACGCAATTTGATGGTGTATACTGAGACTTAGAGCTTTGATGCGCCACGCTTAGGGTGTCCCAATGATATTTGCGACTCTAATACATATAATAGGTGATGTCGATAAAACGAACAATAGATAAATATTCAGGAGTTATGTTTCATTTCAGTAATTGAATAGAAATAATGGTGGATACTGAAAATCCTGGTTACCGACTCTCTCTGTTTAGTTTTTTTAGTTTAGTTAAATTTATTAATTTCTTTTGCTTTCTAAAAATCTAAAAAACATCGTTTCTGGTTAGTTCATTAGAGATTTCGGTTGCAGTATTTTCCCGCTCCCTATGGGTTCGACCCGTACTTGTCGTTGTCATCATTGTAGACAACGTGCGATTGCGTTATTATAAATAGGTTCTTCAAAAAGGCTATTAATTTTTGGCGCCGGTGCCGGGGAGTGGTTGTGGAATATTGTAATTAGTATTTTTGATTTTCTAATCGTAGTTTAGGTTTTTATTTTATTTATTTTTTATTTTGTATAGTATTTTTATTTTATTTTTAAGATTTTTAGTTCTTTTTGACTAGTTTTGTGTCTTAGAATTTTGTCTCAGACACTTTTGGGGTTGCTCCTGGTCGTCTAGCTCAACAACATTCGTGTACTGCAAAATACTCTCGAGTTTCTTGCTTGTGAGTTATATATTGAACGATTTGGACAGGTTGGACGCTCATTAGTACTACTTTTCGAAGTGGGAAAATACTTAGTTGAGTTCTTTGAACTTTTCCGTTCCAATTATAAGGGTAGGAGCAATTTTTTATTTTCTTTTGTGGTGTGACTTATGGAATGAATGAATTGGTGATTGCTTGTTTGTTTACTTCCTGAATTTGCACCAATTTTATTTTGTATAAAAAATTATTTTCTTTGTATATTTGGAGTCTCGTGAAATGACATCCTTTCTGATATTTTGGAACTTATCCAAAAAGTTCCAGAAAGAAGAGTCAGAAAAGGAGTTGTTTACTGAAACAATTGGACAATATGTTAGTAGAAATTCACATTATCAGGAACCCATGAGAGCAGAGTGTGTAAATAATGATTGGAATTATTCTCACGGTTATGATCATTGCAAACCTTGTGAAGGTTATGATTATTACCAACCTTACCCAGGTTGTGAGCCATATTTTAATGATTCCAATTATTATTCATATGCTTCTGATTCACCGAATGAGAGAGACCATCCATTCTACTGTGACTCATCTCCACCATCTTCGCTTGATTGCCTCAAAAATGACATTGCTGAACGGACCAAAGCTAGTGAGTTATTTTTTGCTGAATTGAGTAAAACCTATGCTTATTGTGATCAACTTGCTAAACAAACTGATTTATCGATTGATCAACTAACGCAGTCGGTGAATGATTGTGGTTTTACTGAGGATATATGTTCTGATTTTTCTCATGATATTAATAATAAAACGGTTATGAATGATGAATCTTTGTGCTTTGAGAATGATGATGAACTTGAAACTTGTGACTATAGGAATGATGATAATGTTATGGCATTTGAATCTAGTGTATCTTGTCCAACTCACAATCATATTAATGATGATACGCCTATTCAAAAGGATGAGGTTTGGATTTGGGACACTATTTATTCAGATGATGATGATGATTTAGAAGAACCTATTTATACAGGGGATACTATTGTCGAGTTTAATGACTCAGAGATAGTAGATTTGCAAATTGATATACCTTCTAATCATAAGAATTGTGAGATTCCTACAGGTCACTTAAATTTAGACCATGATGATGTGTGGATCTCAAGGTATTTACAAGAAAGTAATGATAGTACATGTTTTTCCTATGACTTAGGCGAATCAATAGAATTTTTCAAGGACACAGATGGCCATGTAACACTAGAGATTTTGGAGGGTTTGTCGACTTCCTCACAAGAGGACAATATAGAGGATACCAAATCCATATTATGTATCACTTCTCCTGGATTTGTTAACCCAACTTTATGTAGGGTTCTAATTTTAGGATTAGATGTGTGTGCTTCAAAAATTCTATTGGACTACTTTGATTCTCGTGACATCTATGTATCTGTGCATGTTTCTCCTGCAGTTTCAGTTCCCATCCCTAGCGAACCCTTTGACTCGGTTATTTTTGTTCAAAGTGATATATCTTTTGTATCAACCAGGTTTTGGGGTAGCTCTTTTCTTTTGATAGTCTCATCATCTTTACGTTGTTACTGCGAGAGTGTGAGGCTGTCATTGGTTGTATATATTGTGTTCTGGGTTGATCCCCAGATTTTTCAGGTTGTTAGTTTATGGAGATCCTTTCTGTACATATCCAGTAGGTAGATTCTTATTTTTTTTTGTTTTTGTTTTTGTTTTTGTTTTTAATCTTTTTATTTACTTTTATTTTAGTGTTCTTTGCTATTACTACCGTTTGATGTGTGTTACAGAGAATACTGCTTTTCTTGCGTAAATCAGGTGAAATCTTCCAATCCCTTCTCTTTGATTTACATTTGTTTCTCCAATTTATATTTATTGCATACCATTCTAGGTTGCACAGTTTGAAACATTGAGGACAATGTTCGATTTAGGTTTGGGGGTATAGTTTCCAAAAATTGATGCTAATAAGAAACTCCAAAATTTAGAAACTTGTGAACAATTCAGGACGACACTGACCATTCTAGGTAGATGGAAACATAGCTCTTGTCTATAGGAATTGGTGTTCCCAGCTAAATGGTCTATTCATAGAAGGATGCACTCAGGTGTTAGAAATAACATGATAATCATTGAACAAGCATATCTTGGAATTATCATAACCATATCACCTTTTTTCTTTGTTTTTATAATTTTGTGTTTCTCTAAGTGATTTGGTGGTGTACTAGTATCGATTTGTTATCGCCGTTGGGATAAAGTAGAGTGATTGAGATCAAGCACCATTATTGTATTTAATTGAGAAAAAAAAAAGATGATGAAAGAAAAGAGAATAATTATTTTATTTTCAATAAATCGACCGCTGGGGCCCTTGTATTTACCAGATGAGTCGATATTAGTATAAGGATTAAGACCAGTGGAACCGTATCTCAATCCATAAGGATTCATCCTGACACTAATCTTCAGACAGATATGGGAAACACCGTTCACCTTAGTCAATATATGCACCATTCGTCACTTCCATTTCCATCTTCTAATCTATCCATGTGTTTGAATTTGATTGATATTGAGCAATGTGAATACTGATAATTTCCATCCAATTTTGGAACGTTTGATGATTATTTGAGTAGAGTTTTGCATTCTTATATGAGTACGTTGAGTGCAAACTCGTGTACAATAATTGGACTCATATTAGGTAATGTTCTTATAACCAAAGAATTTAGTATCCAACTAAATAGCTTGTTTAGTGTCTATCCTCAATCGTTCACATATAACTAAAATTTGGAGTACAAGTTTTATGGGTATATCTCTTGTAAACCCTCAGGAGACAAAACTCGTTCACTAGGGATACCTAGGGGTTTAACGGCTTGTTGCACACACTAAGTGCAATCCCGATACCTGCGAAAGTGAATTACAATTTTTATTTTTTAGATTAATTTTGTTCGAAGACTAACAAAATATAGGTTAAGAATATTAGATATGAGCTTAGTTTATGCATATTTACTGCTCAATTATATTTTCTTGTTATCGTTTTAATGCTAATTTCATTATTTTTATTTTTTATAGGTAGCATACATAAATATGGAAATTAGAAGCGAAACATGGCTAAATATATAGAACAGACATTATTCACCAGTACGGCACCGGAACCATTGTCAATCTCTACACATATCTAAGCTCTAAAGTTGCATATTGGACCGACGTGTTATACTGTATTGCATGGTAGACCATCTTAATTAAGTATATACAGAAAAGAGGGTCGCAACTTAAAAGTGAGAAATGAAAGAAATGCATAAGACGTACAAGTCAGTAGAAAGTGGCAATAATGCTATTATATATCTATATATGGAGTTTAACTTCACAGTTTGAATATGGAGAGGGAATGAGCTTTTCTTTATCTTTTGGACGGATGGCAAATGTCAAGGGTAATAGTGAGTTAATTGAGTCGATTTTGTGTTGGTGCTGGACTTTAGTAACTAGTGGTGGAGGCCCAATCTGTAATGGGTGTAAAAATATTTACCCTTAGAACCGGGAGTCAGGAGAGAGGGGTTGGTTCTGGACAGACAGAGAGATGATTTGTATTTGAGAGATTGATTTCTTCTCATGAGTTGGTGAGACGGAGAGAAGTTTTTGTGGCTTGTGGTTTTGGTTGACGTCTGGGTTTGTCAGAGGAAGAGTTTTTCTGGGGGATTGGATTTGAGGCGCATAGGAAGATCTGACGTAGGAAAAAAGGAGAGAAGGTGGTGACTTCTGGTCGGTGGTTTTGCATAATAAACAAAGGTTTATCTTTTTTTTCTCTCTGTATTTATTTTTTTGGGTTTTAAGAAATTCATTCTCATGTTCTGATTTCTTTGTAGCTAGGGTTTTTATGTTGAAGCCATTTGAAGTATTAGACCAATTGAATCGATTATATGGCAAGAAACTATTATGATTTGAATAGATTAATTCCATGATTTTGTTTATTTATTTATCAAAAAATTAGATATTGCTTCACTGTTCCGTACGATACAGTAACCTTTGTTCCTTATAAATAGGTTCATAAATATATTTATCTACTTATTCAATATCCCATGCTTGGGTTAATTCCTTTGATAGGGTATGCTTAGAATAGTCAGGTATTATTTGTGAACCTATATTTAGTTTCGTATAATTCTCTCGCTAACGCAATTTGATGGTGTATGCTGAGACTTAGAGTTTTAATTCACCATGCTTAGGGTGTCCCAGTGATATTTACGACTCTAATACATATAATAGGTGATGTCGATAGAACGAACAATAGATAAATATTTAGGAGTTATGTTTCATTTCAGTAATTGAATAGAAATAGTAGTGGATACTGAAAACTCTGGTTACCGACTCTCTTTGTTTAGTTGTTTTAGATTTGTTAAATTTATTAGTTTTTTTTGCTTTCAAAAAATCCCAAAAACATCGTTTCTGGTTAGTTCATTAGAGATATTGGTTACAATATTTTTCCGCTCCCTGTGGGTTTGACCCGTACTTGTCGTTGTCAACATTGTATACATCGTACGATTGCGATTATTATAAATAGGTTCTTCAAAAAGCCTATCAGCTAAGTAGGTATTCTATGTGAGAGACCAGAAGAATAAGAAAAAGTCAATTGTGTTAGTATCACCTTCCAAAAAATACAGAGATGTGTATTATGATGTCGACGAGGAATTCAGTACATCAATTCATTGTCGGAATAAATTTAACTTGCCTCTTGTAGATCAACTTGACCTGCACAAGGAATCCAGGGATGATTACTATCGAATCGACCGTAAGGGGAAAGTTGTACGGAATGTTGTACAGAAAGCCACAGGGAAAGCCAAAGCATAACATGCTCAAGCTCTCCCAATTTACTACTGATGTTGCCAATGTTTCCAATATATTGTTCCTTTATAAGGATTGATCTTGGCTTTTGCCTTGGGTCGAGACTCGAGTTTGCTCTATTATGAGGTTTCTATTGATTGTATGTTATTTTTTTTATTTTATTTCATTTATGGATTAACCTTTTTTCTAAAACAAATAAGGTAAGGTGTATTAGAAAAACCCTGTGGACACTAGTTTATAAATTTTTTTCCAGGTATAAATTCTTAAATCTTAAATCAAGCCCATAGTTAACCAATAAGCTATACCCTGGGCTTCAACCATGTTTAGATTCTTCAAATTATAACAAGCCCATCAATAATCCTGGGCTAAGTTGTAAAATTAGCATTTGGACTAGCACAAAATTAATATGTACCCTGTTACTCAAACTGGCATGTCTAAATGGTGTCACTTTGGACACGCGGAGAGTCTCCCAAAGGGCGTGTCTAAATGGAGCCATTTGGACACGCAGAACAATCTATGAACTTGTGTGTCCAATAAATCCTACCCTTTAGACACGTATAGAAAACTCCAAAGTGGGATGTCTAATGAGCTAACATTTAAGCCACGCAGATATGAACTGGCGTGTCCAATAAAACTACTTTTTAGACACGTAGGGAAATCTATATAGTGATGTGTCGAATAAAACTAACCCTTTAGACACGCTCAGAAATCTCTGGAGTGGCGTGGCAAATATATTGCAACCCCAAAATTGTTTCATGTGTCCATAGACCAATCTATGGACACATTCTTTGACAAACATAAAACAGGCGTTACTAAATGGTACCTTTTGGGCACACCATGCTTAACGTGGTTTTTAATGGACATAATGAACACGCTAACTGAGTGTAACGTGGTTGAATGTGTATATAATAGACACGTAGTTTTTTAGTGGCGTGGCTACATCTACGATTTCTGATATATAGCCATGCCAAAAATCAAAAACGTGTCTAAGAAAAATATAAGTAGCGTGTTAAAAGATCATTTATGTACTAGTGTCTACAAAGTGGATTCATGTCGACGAATACAAGGTTTAAGCTTGCATGTATTTATCATTCTCTTCGCTATGTAATGTATACAAGGTCATATTGACATTTATTTACTTTGGTGAAATTAGGCAAACTAATAAAATTATTTTCTACATTCATCATATATTATTTTGGTCATTGTTGCTTGATTTTTTTTTTACATTCATAATGATTTCTGTGATTCAAGTTTGTTATTAAGTATAGCAACCACTAATCAAGTAGCATTTAGGTTTATATTCCCCCATAAAATAACCGAGGCCGTTTATGATTATTGTTTGTTTTGTTTATGATATGTGGTTCACTGATAAGCATAACTTATTAACTGGCGGTGATTTGGCTTAACACAAAAAATAGGTGTTACATTAGACGTAAAAAATCTATTATAATTCACCATGATATCACTAGGATGGTAGTTGCCGTTCACTTTTCACTTAAGCACTATAGAAGTTTTAGTAGTTTGCTAAAATTTGGCTTCTAACTTTACATTCTCTTTGACAGAAAGTGTTGGGAAATAAAAAATGTATGTTACTAAAATTAATGTTTTACTACTTAAATTAATTTTTGTTACTAAAAATAGATTGATGGGTGTTTGGATCACTAGTCCAAACTTGGGTGGAATTATAGCCATCCATTTTCACTTCTTAGTGAATGAGAAACCTTTGGTTGTCCCACATTGGGCAAACCAAGGAGCAAGTTCATGCATATTACCACATATGTTCTATATAAGGAAAAGAACTAGTGGATTGGAACATGGACTTGGGAAATGGACTAGTGGGCAAATGCATACATGTGCGGTGCTTCGCACCGAAGCACCGCAGGCCGCGGGCTTACGGGCTTGCGGTGCTTGCGTGTGTTTTTGGCGTGAGCCTTGGCGCGAGCCTTGGCGCGATCCTTGGAGCGACCCTTGGAGCGACCCTTGGTGCGACCTTTGGTGCGACCCTTGGTGCGACCCTTGGTGCGACCCTTGGTGCGACCCTTGGTGCGAGCCTTGGTGCGAGCCTTGGTGTGAGCCTTGGTGCGAGCCTTGGTGTGAGCCTTGGTGAGAGCCTTGGTGCGAGCCTTGGTGTGAGCCTTGGTGTGAGCCTTGGTGAGACCATTGGTGCGACCCTTGGCGTGAGCCTTGGTGTGACCATTGGAGCGAGCCTTGGCGTGAGCCTGACGTGTGGCTGGCGCGTGCTTGGCATGTGCCTGCGTGTGCACACGAGTACCCATCAATGAGAAAACGTTTCTTTTATTCTAATTAAATATTTTATCGTTTGTATTAAATGGAAAAATAAAATCATAAATATTTTAACGTTTGTTTTAATGGGAGTTAATTGTTGAAATTAAATTTTCACCGTTTTAAAACTCAAAGGTTTTCTTCTCCTATAAAAGAACAACTTGTCTAAGGTTTTTCTTTACCCCAGTCGCAGCCACTGTCCTGACGACTTTTCACCATCTTCCTGCTTTGTTTTGCGCACTAGTTTACATTCTTATTTTCTTCTTCTGTTAAGTTCACAACGGGCCAACGAGCTTTGCTAGCTGGGTTGGTATCAGGTGATTTTATCCTGAATTCAAGTTT